>JAWZTD010000137.1:7545231-7709761 GCA_035221335.1 Echites panduratus | reverse complement strand
AGTTGTTCTTGTAGAGATCATCACAGCAATGAAAGTGGTTGACTTTTCTCGACCTCACACTGAGATTAATTTAGCTGAACTGGCAGTTGAGAGGATTGGGAAAGGTCGTCTTGATGAGATAATTGATCCTTTCCTGGGGCCAAACAGGGATGCTTGGACACAATCATCTATACATAAGGTGGCTGAGTTGGCTTTTAGATGCCTCTCTTTTTATCGGGACGTGAGACCATCTATGATGGAAGTGGCAGATGAACTAGAACAGATTAGGCTGCGTGGTCGGGCGCCAATGGAGGAGAACATGTATGGGGGATAGGTATCTGTAGCTTCCTCTTGCTCGTCTCCATTTAATGGAAGTGAGAAATCATTTAGTAGCAGGACAACCAAGAAAGAAGTGGCTGGAAGTAGGAGGTTGAGTGTAGCACAGAGAGCTATGGATTGAATCCCTAAAATAGAGAAGGTAAAAGATGGTTCCCTTGTTTCGGTGGAGGATCCTTGGTTAAGCAAACAAAGTTCACCATCAACAAACAGCTTGTTGGGTAACATAGTTCATTGAACTTACAGATGAATGAACATTTTGCACATAGCATGTATATTGTGTGGACATGGAAGAGGAGCCTGACATTTTTCTGTTATTAGCTTAATGTTGTCAATACCACAGAGGCAATTTCACAATTTTTATTTCACATATACATATACATATATATATATATATATGTATGTTATTTGGACATCAATTCAACACTTAAAAGATTCTCATCTTGGTCTACTTTCTTTGAGAAGGTTCCTGAGACTAAATTCCCTCATAATTTGTAAAGTTTCAGATGTCGAAATGTTTTCTTTTAGCTCTGCGAAGTAGGAGCTAACCTTGTCAGCGGACAGAGGTAACCAGGGGTGCTTTCATCCACAAAATGTGGAATATTCTCCCCTTTTTTTTTTTTTTTTGGCACCACTGTATCTTGAAAGGTAGCAGTAGTTTTTACCTCCTAGGCCATGATTGCTTCAGATAGCAGTTGTTTTGAGGGGAGAAAGGGGGTGGGGTAGTCGAGTTGCAAAATCCTGTTTTTAATTGCAGTCATACATATTTACCACAACCGATATCTATTTGTTATGCATTTGAGATATCTCACTTTAGAGATTTCCTTCCTGAGAGCTTCTGATGCAAACTAGATTTGAACAATAAACGGAGGACCAACCAAAATATCAAGAATACTGATAAAATTATGGTGACAAACATTCTGTACAAAATCGAAAGATTATAGAGTCACGGATGTGCAGAATTACATAATCCAATTACCTAATCCGTATTCCTTGAAGATATATGCATGGTTATTGTGACTTAACCATGACTTATTGGATCAGTCACTTGATGCACCTTCCTTGATTCAGCACTTGAATATTGTCCCACAACACGAGCATGTGGTACTGATGCTTTCCCCCGTGCAAGAGCATCCACATTCTCAAGCAGATATTGTCTTGGAAGCCGCCCTACAACATTACCCTCCTCATTGCCATTTCTATCCAGGAATGCAAAGTGAGGAATACCCTCAACCCCAAACTCATCAAGCTCTTTTTCCCACTTTGTGCTATCAACATTCAGCATAACAAAGTTTACTCGGTCCCTGAATTAAATGCAAAAAGGTTAGAACCATTTAGAGCTGAATCACAAGATCGAGGGGAATCAATTCTTAATAGATTGTGCATGGAGCAAGTGCAGATTGAAAATCAAAAAGAGGACTTCAAAGCAATAGACAAACATAAGAAATATAAAACAACAGAAAACAGGTACATACTTGTATTGCTGCTCAACCTTGTAGACATCAGGGGCTAATTCTGCATACTTCACACCAATCTGCATAGAATTCTACAACAGTAGGCTTTCCATTTGACAGTGCCTGCACTAGCAGCAGCAAAATCTATGAAGAATTTCCAGAAAATAATTTGCATACTAAGCAATTCAGAAACAAAGAAACACAAAAATAAATCCTCATGGTTGAATCAGAAGCATGACTGCGCAGATAAAGTGAATACACCAAGCAGATATTGTTAATTCGAAAAGCATCTAAGCCTAGATAACTGCCTCATATGTCAGGTGACCATTTCATTGGCAACTCACATAGGTTTCTACCCTGTATGGCTTTCATGCTTCTTTCAACTTTTGGCAACAAAGAAAAAGTGAAGAATTCAATGCATCTTGCACAAGAGCATCCCTAATTAAATTCACTACTACACTACTCATGTAAACTTCAATTCACATTTCAACATCAACAAAAGATAGACAAATTCACTTTATAAGTGCAGAACACTGCAGGAAAAAATGCTTTTTATACTTTCTTCACCAGGGTTTTATGAGGCTAAAAGCCAAGCCAAAAGGCAAAGGAGTTGATATACCAACAATGCACTTAATTTTAAGGAAAGTTATGCTAGACTGTGAATCTTTTACCTTGTCTCGTCAGAGTATATTGTCATTAAAAATAATTTACTATTAAGACCTGGAATCCTGGGTACCACAAGTTCCAGCAATTTCCGGGGCTATAAAATAAAAAACATAGTAATGATTCACAATTAGACATCAATATGAAGGATACTGACATTAAGCAAACCTCTTCATAGGGTAACGCCATAGCAGTAAGGTCTTTCAGCAGAACACCAAAACCCACCTTGTTGACAAGAAAAGTAATATAGTTGCAAGAGTAGAAACCACTGCTATTTGCTTGTTGAGGGTTTTGGTGGAATATTCGGGAATTCCTTTCTCTGTTGAGGAAGCCACCATTTGAGGAGTTTCAGTGTTGATATCTGGAGCAGGCTCCGCAATAGACTCGTCCTGCACAAATACATAACATGACTATAGATGGAAAATCCCTAAAAAAAATAATACAACATGACAAATGACAACCAACAAGCTTTGCCATACAAGATTATATCTAGGAAACTGACAACATCAAGAGAAAACCATGTTGATTAGAGTGAATTATCCTTTAACCACTTCATCCTTTTCAAGGGTTATAACCACTAAGCAAAATCTATATTGGATTATTTACAAAATACTGAAATAATGGAGTTAATAATAATAGCAGTTCTCTTCTATCCAGAATTAAACAAATCACAAGTCCAGTGGTGTTCTATCCCTTGATCTCTAACCTTCCTGTGAATCTCAACACGTTCAGAAGACTGAAAAAGAAACCTTAATAAAACCTCATCAATTCATAAACTTCAAATGCACCGAGAGAAAGATAAACTAGTGCCAATTCAGTGTTTACAACGGGGTTCTGTCGCATCAGTGTACAGAACGAATCCATCTTAAGCAAGTCTCTCACATGCCAGGCATTCAAGGGTTATAATAGGATTTAGCTTTTCAAGTAGGTAGCTGAGGAAGAGAAACGGAGAGTATTTTACCTGGATAGCGGAGTAAGATTTAGAGGGATCAGGGTTCGTTTGGCAACATGAAATTTTCTGATATCTAGGGAATAATTTATTTCGGGGATGGATGGGGAACCTTTCAACTTGAAGTTGTTGGAAACGGATAGGACGAGGCCGGAATCTATGGATTCCGAGGGGGCTTGAAGCAACGCGAGCCATCTAAACTTCCGGGGTCGAGCTTCGTGGTGCTGTCAAATGGACTTCACCAGGAGATTTTTGTTTCAGTGTTCTGCTTTTCTATCGATTGTTTTGGTAAGCCGTGGACGGGTGCATCCAACCTTTCATGGACTACCGGTCTGTATTCAATGTATTTAAAAGAATTACAGGAAATATATTTAAACTCTTCAGTCTCAAATCTATTGCAGTGCTAGAAATAAATTTTTGTCTTATCTATTTCGGTGCTATGAAAATAGGTAAATATTTCTGTTATATAAATATATATATATATAAAAATATATAAGAAAATGTAGTCCTGGAGAGCATCGACGTACTCTAAAATCTCAACAGGTTAATAATTAGTTTAAAAAATAGTTTTTTTATAAATATATTTTATAAATTAAATCATATAATTACTTGATTATGTTTTATTTTATTTAAAAAAAAAATATAATTAATCATTAAATTTCATCATTAAAGTTTTAATTGAAGCATTTCAAAATATGTGATCCGTAGTATTATATATCATTTCCGTATATATATAATTTATAAATAATGCTATGAAGCATTTAAATATTACTTGCAATTATTATGCTCAAATTGTATTTTAAGAATATAAATGTAATGGACTTTTTGGGCATTATGGTGCATAAATATATATAATCTATTTACTTAAATATTACTTGCAATGCTCCTGTTGCATTTTGAGAATATAAATGTAATGCGTTTATTGGGTATGAGACATGTAGTAGTTAATAAAAACAGATAAAACGATGAGTAATGCAAAACTAAAATCATTAATCGAATTGGCTAGCAATTATAGAAAGATATTAATCAATTGAAAATTTGATAAAAAGGAAATTGACGAGACTTGAAAGAAAAATTAAATAACATAACGAAGAAAAAGGAGGAACAAGAACCATATATCTAATGTTTCTAAAGCTAATAATAGATTGGTAGAGTTACGAAAAACTTCATAATTTCATTTTTTTTTTTTTTGGTTGAAACCAACGACTTCACCGCATATAAAAAAGAGAAACTGTAGCATTCAAAATATAAATTTAAACCAATATTTGACATCTTGTGTCAATATCTATAATTTTTCTTATCTATCGAAGTCATGTATACAAAACTCTAATAGTTTGGCAATGAATATATGACTATTATGCCATTTGAAGAATTGTACATGAATATTAAAAGAAAAAATATATATATAATTAAATACAGTTATGGGACATATAGGAAAATATTAATAAAGTTAATAGCAATTGAGAATAAGTAAAAGGGAGTATTTTGTAAAGCTCAATCAATTTAGTTAACATAAAAATGCTAATTATCAGCTCCTCCAACAAGACTTACGAGGCGGCCACGGTCTCCAAATGTTGGTGTTAGCGTCCTTTTTCTCAGCTTGAGCCAAGACCATGAGAATCGCGACACGTGCAAAATCCATATTTTACAATTGATGAAGGAATGAGAGTAGATTTCTGACGAAAAAGAATGAAGCATTCCAAATGTTTTTTTAAATAATAATCACAAATATAATCAATTTTTAGTAATAATATCACATAAATTTTCAAGACATAAAATTTTTTTTAAATGATTAAAAAAATATTTATCAATTTCTTCTTAATTAAAATTAATTATATTCATAATTATTATTTTATCAAATAACTATAGATTATAAAATATAATAATGAAATTAACTTATTTTATAATTTAATAAACAAATTAAAAATTTTAATAATTCGATGATTACATTTTTAATTCAACTATTAAAAAAAACAATTGTAAATATTTCTCCTGCTTTCCTCTTGGCCTTGTATTACAAACAAGGCCCAAGTCTAAAACTTGCTTCTTTCGGGCCACAGATTTTATTCTAATTTTTATTTTTATTAAATAACAAAAAAAAAAGTTTATGAGCCACCATTTAAGAAAATAATAATAAAAAGTCAAAGAGTTCGAAAGGTAATCAAGAAGAATATCTGACATCATATGCTTCAGGTCAGGGAGTACATTATTCGGAAATGATTAAATCTGAAAATCTTAACAATCGAAGAACAAATGATGTTGTGGGATGATTTACACATTACAATCGGCAGCGGGCGGGGAACAAGATTTTTCATTTTTCCTAAACAGCATTCACAATTGACGTGGCAACCAGAACGCCGACCAATTCAGCTCCCGCCACCACTCCCGCCTGAGCCAGCCCGTCGAAATTCACAGCCGACTCGATCTTTTGCTCCGCTGCCTCTATTCCCTTCTCTGCCGTCACTAACCCTCTTTCCGCAGCAACAATTCCTTTCTCTGCTGCTTCGATTCCCTTGTCGGCCGCCTCAAACCCTTCCTTAACTATCTCCTCCGCTTCCTCTTCCGCTTTCCTCAACTTCTTTCTCAGTCCAAATAGTGGAATGTCTGCGGCCTTAGCAGGAAATTCGACTGCCTTCAGTGCTGTCGTTGCCGTCAGAAGTAAAATCAATTGCCTACGGCCTGCAGTACCTCCCGGCGCCAGTTTAGAAACATGTACTTTGTTAGGTGCTGCTGAAAGCAAGCTTCTAGCGCCGCCGCAGTGGACTGCTAGTGTCTGGTGTAGGACTGAGCCGGTAGAAGCCATTGTTTCTCTCTCTCGAGCACAAACACAAACGATGATGAGTCTCAGGCGTCACCACATAAACCACAAATAAATGGCCAAGAAAAAGAGAAGAAAAAAAAAACTTTTGCTAACATTTGTTTTTTATAAGAGGTAAATTTATACGGTTAAATTAATTTCAGTGATATTTTTATAACGATATATTTTCGTAAAACAAATTAATTTCGGTTCTTTACAATATACTAGATGAATAGCTGTGCGGTATATATAGTATTTTTATATTTATATATCATTTTTTGATTAAATTATATTTTAATATTTATTTGTTAATATGTTTGAGATTAAATAAAAACGTTAAATATTTATTTCATTTCTAATTACTTTAATTTATGAAATAAGAAATTTAAAAGTTTATATATACAAAAATAAAACTTAAAATATATAACGGTTTTAAAATTTTAAAAGTAGAGAAAATCGTCAATTTAGTCCTTTTTGTTTTATCATTTCTCCATGTAAATCCTCTTTATTTTTTTCTTTAAATTATAAATCCTTTATCTTTTATATCTTAACAACGTAAATCCCTAATCTTGTATATTGACATTTAAAATCCTTTATCATTAATTTTTTTAAATATAGGTCAATTATTTTTTTACATCTGCCTTGAAAAGTCCCTTTTGCCTGAAAAATCAATTTTCAGGTGAAATTATTCACTCGACACTATTTAGACAAAACATTTAAAGGAAATGAAGTAATTTCACTATTTAAAAACTCTTTTTTTTTTAATATCAAAATTGGAAAATGAAAATAAAAGTTGAAACTTTTTTCCAAAGTCCCCAAATCTGGGTTTGAAGAAACCCACCATTGTTGCAAGCTCCGTGGCTCTTCAGGCTACTTGACCTCCTCTTTTGCAAAGATTTCAACCACCGAAAAATGTGACTTGCTCTTGTAGCATTTAAAGCAGAAGCAAACACTAAGTAGCATCACAGTTTGCTTTTAGCTTCAATGAAGTAATTTCTTTCTTTGTTTTTGGGAAATGGCAGAAGAGACACAGAATAGTGGCAGAGGTCCCTTTCTTCCAAAAGATTTTTTGAATAGTGAAATTACTTCACTACCCTCAAATGTTTTGTCTAAATAGTGTCGGGTGAATAATTTCACCTGAAAATTGATTTTTCAGGCAAAAAGGGACTTTTCAAGGCAGATGTAAAAAAATAATTGACCTATATTTAAAAAATTAATGATGAAGGATTTTAAATGTCAATATACAAAATTTAAGGATTTACGTTGTTAAAATATAAAAGATAAAAGACTCTTAATTCAAAAAAAACCAAAAAGGATTTACATGAAGAAATATTGAAATAAAAGGGACTAAATTAACGATTTTCTCTTTAAAAGTATTAACTGTAATTAGTAATGTTATAAACATAAAATATTTTATATATCACGTCAATCTATTTAATATATTTGAAACCGTCAAGGTGGGTGAAAGAGCTCCATCCAGAGGTAGCCAAAAAAAAATTATAGTAGTAATATATTTGATTTAAATTTCCCGATCCCTGAAATTATTTATAACGTCGTCGTAGCACTCCCTATTCGCGCCCGCTCCAATGGTGGGACTCTTGCAGTGAAATTTTTGTATTTGCGCTAGACAGGGGCTTTATTCACGCGGGGAAAGCGGATATTGAGAAGCAAGCTAGGGTTTTGGAAATTCATTTTCAATCTCACCGATTAATGGCTGACGAAATTGTGAAAACAGAAACTGAAGGCCCAAGCACCGTCCAGAACGAAAATTCCGTAGAAGCCACCATCGAATCCGAGGTACTAGGTGGTGTGGAGTCAACTTGCAACAATGCTGAGAGTCCCACTGTGAATCCCGACGAAGAGCCTGAAAAATCACTCGAGTACGCCGAAGAGTTGATAGAGCGTGGCTCCAAGGCTGCAAAGGAGCAAGATTACAGCGAGGCTATCGACTGCTTCAGCCGTGCCCTAGAAATCAGGTTTTGGCTTGGTGAATAATTCCATATCTCTTTCTTTTTTTTTCATTTGTTTGGTGAATGAGTAGTTTAAAATTTAAACTCTCACTGTATTCTAGGGTCGGCCGTTTTGGTGAGCTTGCACCGGAGTGTGTTCAGGCGTATTATAAGTATGGGTGCGCTCTGCTTTACAAAGCGCAAGATGAGGCTGATCCTCTGGGTGCTGTACCCAAAAAGGGTGAAATGGAGCGAGATTCAGACAAAGATGGGTCTTCTAGGAGCACAGCGACTGTTGAATCTGCTACCACTTCTGTTGTAAGTGATACCGGCGAAAATGGGGTTTCAAATGGTCAGGGAAAAGACAAAGCTTCTGCCAGTGGTAAGAAATTTCTGGACTTGATATTGTACCATACTTTTTTTTGAATTTAAGCCCATTCTTTGAAATGAAATTTGGCTGATAAGTAATGGATGTTTGTTTTGGCATATCTTGAAAAGACCTATGTTTGAACTCAGCACTTTCCCCTTAATATAATGCATTGAAATGTGAACAAAACCCTTATGGCAAAGCATGCTTTTTTCTTTTGCATAATTTTCCAAAACAATTTCTTGACTTCAAACTGTTAAAAAAAAAGCCTCGTTGAATTCATTTTAGCATATATGGTTTTGAAATGTTTGCTTGAGGGATGATGACATAATTCTTCTTGAAGGGCCAGCCACGTCTGATAGAAAAGCATTGAACCATAGTGTTCTTAAACACAAGCAAATAATGCTTAATAAAATAAACAGAATGTATGGAACAAGTCTTTATGGTCTGGGCAGGCTCTATCATGGTGTAAATATTAAATGGCTTAACATCATGGTCTTGGATAAGGACTTATGAAGTTGTTGTTAAATGCCCAAGAAGCTGAATTCATTCTAGTCCACATATTGTCCTTATCATTGCCTGGAGGCACCTTGATGGTGCAGATGCCCAAGGATATCGACAGAAGTAGATCTTGAAGCAAAATTCTAAAGAATATATACACATGTATGCATGCATGTGTATATACGTATATGTATATGCTTTTCGAGTGAGCTTGCATTGTGAATGGCTTCTGTGGGTCCTTTAATAACTGTTACAGAATGAGAATGCCGAGAGTAATATGATTAAGGGATGATTAAGTTCTAGAAGAATGGGTTTCTACTCACTGTATGCCAGTTTAGGTATGATTTCATCCTTCTTTTTGTTGACAATGTGAGAATTTTAATGTGCCTCTTTACTTTCTAGAAACAGGTGCTGAAGGAAAAGAGGAGGAGGAAGAAGATGAAGCAGAAAGTGATGGTGAACAATTTGGTGAAGATGAAGATGAATCTGACTTAGATCTGGCATGGAAAATGCTTGATGTTGCAAGGGTGATTGTTGAGAATCACTCAGGGGATACAATGGAGAAGGTGGACATACTGTCATCTTTGGCAGAGGTGGCTTTGGAAAGAGGTTCATTTCATCTTTTCTATATATATATATATATATATATATATATAAAATTTTTAAAATTGTGGAGGAGGAAGAGTCCAGTGCTTCTTACCGTAGTAGATTAGGATTTTGCAACTGTCCTGCTTGCTTGTTTCAGCATTTATGTAATTAGAAATTTCATCTTGGTTTAACTTGTGTAGAGGATGTTGATACTTCTCTTAGTGATTACCTCAAGGCACTGTCAATCTTGGAGCGGTTGGTTGAACCTGACAGTCGACGTACAGCTGAACTGTATCCTTATTTAAAATTTAATCCATCTGTGATGCGTACTGTAATTTTGTTAATGATTTTTCAGTATCTGGAAAACCATTTTTTTTTATCTGTAGAAAGTAGTTGACTTAATTGGAGAATACAGGAATTTCAGGATATGCTTGTGTTTGGAGTTTGGTTCTAAACCTGATGAAGCTATACCTTATTGCCAGAAGGCTCTCTGTCTATGCAAGAGTAGAATGGATAGGCTTAAAAATGAGGTCAAGAATTTATCTGGTTCGTCTGCAACAGAGACCGAATCTGAGCGGGACCAAACTCTTCAACAATCTTCCAGCACAACCAACTCGCTTGTCTCCATTGCAGATAAAGAAGCAGAGATTGAAACACTCAATGATCTCTCTGTTGAGCTAGAAAGGAAGGTAAGTCAAACTTATAGCAGACTACGTTTCTCTAGAGCAATTCCGTTTCTTGCATTTTTATAATTGTGATTTCTCTGGTCTCAGCTTGAAGATTTACAGCACCTTGTTTCGAACCCAAAATCATCTCTGTCAGCTATATTGGAAATGGTGTCTGCAAAGGCAAGAGCTGCTGAAAATGCTACTGCCTCAGCTGGAATGAGCTCTTCACGGGTCGGAACTGTCACCAGCGAAGAAGGTTTTGACTCTTCAACTGTTTCTACTGCTCACACCAGTGGCAATGCCGGAGTAACACATCTTGGCGTGGTGGGAAGAGGAGTAAAGCGAGTGCTAACAACAACTGAGTCTAATCCAGCGAAAAAGCCTTCCACAGAGCCTTCACCTAATAATGCTGGCGGCAGTGCATCTTGAACGTTTTCAAGTCTGCGCATCCCAGCACTGGGAATATCTACTGGTATAAAATTTGTTAATCAAAGTTGTAGCTAGTTGAGTGTTGCTGCTGTTTGTTATTTGAGGAAGGCTTTATTCTATGTCTACTGTACCTGTGTCGAAAAGCTATGTAGTTCTGTCCAACTGAATTGTGTCTTAGGATCAAAATAGAAGTCTGGTACAGTATATTTTTCCCTGTTATTGTAGTCTTCTAACATCATGAAATCCCTAATCCAAATTCGCTTGTCTCGCTTGGCTCATTAGCCATCCTCTAAGAGGTTTTTCATGCTACTGGAATTTGGTTTTGTGCTGCAATTTCTCTTCTTTTGTAAAACCATGCTAAAACAATAACTTAAGCATCTTGGGTTTAACGTTGGCTGCGTCACGGGGTATGTTTGGCTCATGGCAAATAAAGATCGGTAAATGACTTTTGATTTGCTAATTTTTTCACAGACTTTCATTCATGTGGTAAGTGAAGACTGGAGATTGGCAGTTGGTTAGTGTTTTGTCCTTTCTAAATGTATAGCATGCCTCCGTAGAATATTTCCCCGAGGAATCGAAGCAAAGGTACTGTAAATGTAATAAGAAATGGGGGCAGCAAACTTGGTTTGATTTCGTTTTGTTTCTTTGTAATTTGCCAAGTCCAATCACGCCTTTACTTTCGCTTAAATTAGTTACAAGAAAAGAATGTTGAGGCATCAGAAAAAGAATATATTAGGTGCATTCTATGCAGAGCGGCGGAAGCTTCAACGCCAATGCATCCTCACAATACACATGGGTTGTCACGTACGTATGGCTTCTTCGTTGAGATCGAGGTGAGTGGCATTCCCTATATATTAATGGCTGCGTATTTGGATAAGGAAAGCAAAAATAAAAAAAGAGGTCCATCAAAATCAGACCAATCTTAAAGCACAAGAGCAAGCTATCAATCAGCTGCACATATGTGTTATAGGGTAGCTTGTAAGCAATGTGGGAAGATCTCGTGGGGTGGTTGTGGTAAGCACTTGACCACTCTCTATTCAGGCATTGATACGGGACAACATTGCATGTGCAAACCTTGGCCTGGGATCTCTATTCAAACTGAGTCCAAACCACAAGCTTCAAATCCAACTACCCAAGGTGTGCAACTCAGCTCTCTCTTAATTTTAAAATTTTGCTTTTGTCTTCAAAATGTCTCATCTAATAATGCCCAGAAACAGACAAATCAATAACATGAGAAGCAAAATTTTAGCAAGAATGGCAACAAAAATATCACCATCACACCTCACCCTTCAATCTGGAGCCTGGAGAATATGTATAACCTATCTATAACATTTCAGATATATAATTTGTGGTTTTTAAAAAAGATTTATCTAATTGTTTTTTTTTTTTGTTTTTCTTTTTTTGCAGAAAATAAAATATAAAATCTTGACGATATGCTGGTTCTATCATAGGCAACTACACATATATATAAAATCAATGGCCGGACTTGTGTTAGATTCTTATCAAACACTAATAAATGGAAAGAAAGAAGGATGAGGGTACCACTTGGATCCAACGGCCATCTTCATCATGTTTTCTTTGCTTTTTAGATACTATTATAACAGTTAAATAAAAGGGTCACAGATGTGTAATATGTAAAACATCAAGGTCAACTGGCATTGACCAAAACCAATGGAGTTCATTCAAAGCTTGAATAAAAACTTACTATTTGCAGTAGCAGCTCTCTCAAGTAGTAGTATTTAGTAGTCCTAGCTTCTTCTTTCATTTACAATAGATATTTGAATCGTGGTTACCCATGTATTTCTGCTATCTCACTTGGGATTGCATTTCCTTCAAAGATCCAAAGTCATATAAGTTTTCTCATCAATATTAAAATAGGTAAAAAGACTCAATCAATAAGAAGAGAACATGACCTATATTACAGATCTCACTTCCTAACCATTAAATCACACGCTATTAGTATTATAGCTTTTATTACCTTGTATAGGGTGCCAAAGTTTTCTACTCCCATCATTTCAAATATTTGTCACTTAAAATTTTTTCACATAAATTAAGATAATTATAATATTATCCATTTTAGATGATTTTACCTCAATTTAAATTTTATCTATCTGCTCTCTTCACAAGATTGATGTACTCTAACATAAGAAAATAAGAATGTATTAAAGTATTATTGAGAAAGATTAAAAAATGTTTGATTAAAAAGGTTAAAATAAAAAATTTAAAAATATGTAAATGATAAATATTTTAAAATAAATACTTTATCCCATATGACAGAAAAATTTTGAAATGAAATTAGTAAAAAACTTGGCAGGGAGTAGAGCAATTCTGTGCACTTTTGGCTCTCTCTTCGTTCCACTTCACTTTTAAGCTGTTTAAACATTAATTAAAAGGACCGCATTAATGACTCACAAAGACAGAGAAGCCATAGTACTACTACTACATTGAGATCAATGAAAGGGGGCCGTGATTATTGTGCCCTAATTTTATATCCAAGTGCTGGGTGGGGAAGAGTCGAGGCAGTCCATCTCCAGACGACAAAAGGAGAGATGAATTCGACAATAAAAATGAAATGAAAAAGACTGTCATTTTCTGGGTTTCCGTTTGGAGTTTCATTTGCTTCTCAGGACAAAACAAAACAGCTGCTCTTAGTATTGTTATTAAGTTATTAACCACAAACTAACCAACACACGATGGCTCAAACATAAATGCCATGCCACAGTTAAATTTCTTTTTCCTTTCTTCCAATAATGACCACTCGTGAAAAAGAATGATGCATCTGAATTATTGCTAACTTTTCCTCTTTAGTAGTCTTATTACGTATATCAGTTCTGATGTCACACTTGAATTTAAACTCAAATTTATTTATTTATAATCGATATCTAGATTAGATTTATATGACATTTTAACTATTTATCTTTAATTTAAATTGGCTTAAGATTTAGATAAATCAATTCAAAATCTAGATTCTTAATGAACCAACAAGCCAAGGAGGAGGGAAGGTAAATCAACCTTCTTCTTTCTTTTGTCCATCATCTTTATGTGTCGGTTCCTGAGGCCCAATCCCATGGTTTATTTTTTTCTGGCGGGGGTGGGGGGTGGTGGTGTTGTTCAAATTTAAAAGCTTGCAACATTTATGTATGGGCAACCTACCTTCAACATAATCATTAACAACATCCCATTTATTTTTTTTAGTAACATCCCACTAATGCTTACAAAACTTATTTTTTTTTCCTTAAAGGACGTAATATTTCTAAAATGATTTGAGGACACATCTGTTACGTTCTTGGGTTTTTTAATCCGTTTAACCAAACAAGAAGGCAGCCTTCTCGACGTAAATAAATTAATTGATAAATATTAAAAAGACTTTTTGGTCGACTAGAGTTCTTTTTAACCTTCGGGATAGTATCATTTGGCTTCTTTTTAGTTTTAATTAGTTGTTGTATATGCCGAGTGGTTATTGGCATGAAATTATTTGTCACATCATTCAAACAAATACTTATAGTCGAAATTGATTATAACAAAAGGTTATAAATATCAATCTATTTGATTTAATACATAGAAATAGCTCAGTGACGATTGAGAGCATGATTATTATAATGACATCTTCGTTTGTGAGTAATATCTATTTAGACATATCATTTGATTTATATCTTCTATACAATTTAAAAATAGGAATCCATTTTTTTTTTGTTTCAACCCTAATAAATTTAGAACTAATATTGTTTTTCTATATATTTTGAATTAGCAGTGTGTACTATCAAAGACCACACATCTCTTGAATCTCCTTCATAATTAACAAACATTAGACAAAGAAAGATGAACGAACAATTAACTATTTCTACTTTGTGGTGAGTCATTGTGTAGCAGTACTACTAATAATAACCTAATCAACACGTACAACTTAATAGTACTATATTTTATGTTAAGAATTAAAAGGGAAAACAAAGAAGCATTAAATGTCTCAACAAACACTTCGCCCAAAATTATGACTTTGAAAATTTTTGAAGAAATTTTGCCGGGGCTTTCAGTTTCATAAAGATTTTTTTTTTTTTAACATTTACGGTGTCAATGTGTGCCATGTCGTCGGTGGGTCATGGTTTGCGCGTGAGCCACCAACTACTCGATTCCTACTAAAGCCCAGAATTTTTGAGGTTTATTCTTAAATATAAGTTGCAGATAGGTGGAAAACCGGGATTTGGTCTCTCCACAAACCTAACTACACCTTTATAGACTAAATTTGATTTTTTTTTTTTTCAAGAATAACCTTTAAACCGATGATATTTGTTATAATCATAAATTTTTATAACTTAAACTCATGAATTTCTTACTTATAAATGATGATAATGCTACTCTATCACAATAAATAGATGGAAAAATTAGAGTCAAACTCGTAACCTTTTACCTATTTATAAAGAAGGATTGAATTTAACATACTCATTTAACAATTCCTTTATAAGAATTATCATCTTATTATTCATTTCTATAAGGATTAAATGTCACTCTACTAAATATGTTTTTAATTTAAAATTTCACTAATATGATATTTTCCTTTTTAGTTAATTTTTTTTTACTTCTAAGCTTTAATTAATCATTAATACAAACAAAAAGAGACGTTAAAATCTTGACGTCAGTGGGTTCTTCGAAATTAGTTACTATTTACTTTTGCCATGGGTTTAAAAGGGACGTGTGTGTATTTTATTTTACTCCTATTGTAATGTATGTTAGTGGAGTGAGTAAATATAAAGATGCGAATATCGCATTTCCCCCTTTTAGAAGATTCAAATCATACTACCATTTAGTTTTAGGAGTAAGTAATATTCCGCTTCGGTAGGTCACATCACATTTCAAACAACAAGAATTTACATAATAATCAGGTGCAATGTGTGATAAAATAAATAATAAATGTCTATATCATTTAATATTACTATTATTAACGAGATAGTATATACTACTATCAATTAAAATCTAATATTTCCCTTAATGTCTACTTTCTTAAGAATAGATAGATATAATTTAAATTTAAATTTAAATCTCTACTCATAATCTTTCTAATTAAGAATTTATGATTACTATCCCATTTATTGATGTTTCACCTTATTAATTAATTAAAATAAAAACTATGTAATTTTGCTATGAAATAAAAAAAAAAGATAATTATTCTGTTTTAAAATATAAATCGTATTTACTTATTGTATTTGTCTTACAATATAAATCATTTATAATTTACAATGCATATTTATTATTTTGTTTTCACTTTTATCTTCAATTTAATATATACTTTCATGTATTATAAAAAAATACAATTAAAAATATAAATATAAGAGATAAATAGTATTATAAATATATAACAAATATATATTTATTATTTTTAATGACAATCAACGCCTTATATTGTGAAAATAATATTTAATTTATGACAAAAGAGTAACAAGTACAACCATAAAATTTAATGTTAGAATGTACAACCATAAAATTTAATGTTAGAATAATTAAGTATAATAATATATATACATTTTAAAAAAGGACTTTTGATCAAAATATTTATTATTAAAATGATCAAATAAATATATTTTAAATATATTACAGGGATAAAAAAGATTAAAACACTCTTATTATAATTTTTTTAAAAACCAATTTATTATAAAGATATTGATAATATCATATGTGATTTGATCAAATTTTAATAACAAAATTTTTAATCAGGTAGTCCTACCCATATATTTTTTTCTTTTTTCTGTTAAATGAACTATGAACGAACTCGACTATCCATAAAAGTCTTTTATTGGAGAACACGTTCTTGTAACATGATTAAGGTTGATTAAACTTTAGAGTTTTCACTCTCTTCTATGAAAGCGAAATAATTTGGCAGACATAATCCAAAGCTCATCATCCATAATGACTCCTCCATTGATTGGGCATGGGACGATGATAAATAATGATGGGGTAGGATCGGACCTCATGCACTTCTTGCATCCTAGTACTAATAAACAAAAGAAAAAGAAAAACTAAAACAGCAACGAAATAAGGCAACGAAAACAGTTGTCAAACGGTGCGTGTTTTTGTTGTATCCAGTCCACTCCAGGGAATTAAAAAATTAATAGTACTACTAATAATAATAATAATAACAATACATTCCTAGGGTAATTACTGGGCTGAGGATTATGGAAATTCAAAGTTACACTTTCTAAAAAACCCCACCTTTTCTTCCTCTCGAAGATCTAAAGTTTTAGCACCAGTAGTAGTAATAATGGAGTAAAGAACGACCCAGAAAGAAGATTCTGAATTCTGACCTGTTTGTTGTTTTAAAGTGGAAGAAAAGAAAAGGGAAAAAAAAAAAATTTTGGAAAAGAAACCAATGTCATCATCGTCGTCGTCTCTCCCTCCCTCTCCTTCACCTCTTCGATATTTGTTTAGTCCCCATTTGTCCGTTCTCGAGTTTCTCTGATTCCAATCATCCATTCTCTACCAACTCTCTCTCAGTCCCAGTCTCTCCACACCCCTTTGCCCCCTTTTCTCTTATTCTTTTCTACAAACATAATCATTCCACAGGACTCGATATCCATGTCTTCTTCTTCTAATACTAATTTCTTCCCCTAATAAGACTAACACAAAAGGAGGTTGTTTTTCCGAGTTTCTTTTCCTTTTAGTTCCACAGACCCATTTTACTCTTTCAATTTTCCTCCTCTGCTGTTGGGTTTTGGATTTTGGATTTTGGTTAACTCCACCGCCTCCTCTATATGGATCTGGTCTAGGTTTTATATATCCTTTTTAACAATTTTAGTTTTGTCTAATTCTATCTTTTGTGCCGCCTGAAATGGCTGCCGAGAAACCCACTTCCAAAGGCCAAGCATGGTAATTCAGAATCAAAACTTATAGTCACAGCTCCATAAGTTTTAAGCATTTCAATCGGATTCACATAATTTTTTTTCTTTGTTTTCACAGGTTTTGCACTACCGGATTACCTAGCGATGTCGTAGTCGAGGTGGAAGATATGACTTTCCATCTCCACAAGGTCAGAATGAATAGCCGCCATAAATGGGTTCTGGAATTTCTTACGCTAATCTGGTGATGAATTTCTGTTGTCATACTGCTAACATTCTGTTCGATTTGGTTCTCCTTTTCTCAGTTTCCTCTGATGTCAAAAAGCCTAAAGCTTCACGAGCTGATTACGGAGCAAGAGAAAATGCCAAAAATGAACCCCACTAAACTCCAAAAACCTACTCATCAGGAGGAAGAGAAGGACAACTATGCTGAAGAAATTGAAGAAGATGAAGAAGACGAGGAAGCAGAGGAGGATGACCATTGTCACATCACACTCCCAGATTTTCCGGGTGGTTCCGAAGCTTTCGAGACCGCTGCTAAATTTTGTTACGGTGTAAAAATCGAGCTGTCCCCATCAAATGTTGCTCCTCTCCGCTGTGCTGGAGATTTTCTCCAAATGACTGAAGAATACTCGGAAGACAACCTCATCTCAAAAACTGAGAGGTTCCTTTCCCAGACAGTCCTCAAAGACATCAAGAACTCTATTCAAACGCTACACTCCTGCGAGAAGCTCCTACCTCTAGCGGAAAATCTTATCATTGTTCAGAGGTGTATCGACGCCATTGCCTCCAGGGCTTCTTCCACAGATCCTTCACTTTTCGGATGGCCAGTGAATGACAGAACAGCCAAAGGTGTTGAAAGTGGTGCTAACAATGCTAACGCTCGTCGGAAGCTCACTGCTGCTACTGCTAGAGGTGGTTCTGGCACCGGTGGAGATTTGTGGTTTGAAGAATTGACAATGTTGAACCTGCAAATTTTCAAGCGATTAATTTCCTCAATGAGAGAACTGGATTTGAGTCCTGAAATTATAGAGAGCTGTCTTATCTATTACGCCAAGAAGTACATTCCGGGAATTACTCGGGCAAATCGCAAGTCATCTTCATCTTCATCCTCTTCCATGCATTCAGAAACCGAGCAAAGAGAACTTCTGGAAACTATAGTTGCTAATCTACCAAGGGAGAAAAGCTCTAGCTCTTCCACTGCGACTAGACTGCTTTTTGGATTGCTGAGAACGGCGAATATACTGAACGCCTCAGAAGGTTGCCGAGATACGATGGAAAAGAAAATCGGATCACAACTGGAACAAGCAGCGCTAGACGATCTCCTCATTCCGAGCTATTCATATTTGAACGAAACATTATACGATGTGGACTGTGTCGAAAGGATTTTAAGATATTTCCTAGAAGGTTCAGAACAGAGATCAGCCAGTAGAATCGATGGAGAGGAAGAGAATAACAGTGTCAGATCGGCGGCTCTAATGCTAGTTGGAAAATTGATAGACGGTTACTTATCGGAAATTGCTTCGGATGCTAATTTAAAGCCTGACAGATTTTACCAGCTCGCCATTTCTTTGCCTGACCAAGCTAGACTCTTCGATGACGGCCTTTATAGAGCCGTCGATGTATATCTCAAGGTAACAATCATCACAGAGAAGTTGCTTTTACCGTAAATTAATTCATATACTGAAGTGTGATTGTATTAACCAGGATTTCTCATGGTATATGTTATGCAGGCTCATCCATGGACATCAGAGGCCGAGAGAGAGAAAATTTCAGGCATTTTGGACTGCCAGAAGTTGACACTAGAGGCGTGCACTCACGCTGCACAAAACGAGAGGCTGCCGCTGAGAGCGGTTGTTCAGGTTTTATTTTTTGAACAATTGCAGCTCCGACACGCGATTGCGGGGACACTACTGGCGGCAGATGTGGCCCCAGAGGAGACGGGGCGGCAGTCGGCGAGCGGTGGTGGTGAGGAGGAAGAAGAAGACATGGTGGAGGTTGGTTCCGCACGTGTTGGGGACGGTAATAGGAGCACGAACACGTGGAGGGCAGCTGTGAGGGAGAATCAGGTACTTCGCCTAGACATGGATAGCATGAGGACGCGGGTGCATGACTTGGAGCGCGAATGCTCTAATATGAAGAAGGCCATCGAGAAGATTGACAAGACCGGCCCACGCAGTGAAAGAGTGGGAGGGTGGAGGAGCAAATTCGGCTGCAAGTTTAAGACTCAGGTTTGTGATTCTCAGCAGCCCACCGCCACCGTTGTGGAGGCCAGGAAAGGGCGGAGCCACCACCGCCGTCGTGATCCACAATAGCCCGGAAAAAGTCAATGGGAAAGAGTACTATTTCTTTTGAGGAATTCCCTAATCTTTAAATTTGTCTTATTAATTTGTTGATTGTGTAATTGATTGTTTGGTGGTGAATCCTGGAATTAATTAGTACATCATTATCATCTTGTAGTTCATTTTGGATCATTGTTCTAAATTTAGAGTCAAGATAATGTTTATCTTTAAGGTAATATATATGAGTCGGAAAGGCCTAAAGAAAGGGGGTTTATTGTAATTGTCCTGTCATATAAAATCTTCATGAATGAAATTTGGCCGTTAGTTGAAATGGGTGGATTCTTCTTCTTTTTTGATGACTGGGAATAGGGGAAAGAAAAAGCATGAAGGGTGTGAACAGATTCTATTTTAACACTTCAAAGCATTCTTACTTTAAGCTGACAGATAACATGCCTCATCCCGATCCAACATTTTTTCAGCAATACAACATAATTGATAATACAATAACGGATAATTCGATTTTTCACGAATAGAAGAGGGTTAAAATTAAACGTAAGAGTTTTTTCTTTTTTTCTTTTTTTTTTTGATCTATAAATTAAACGTAAGAGTTCCTTTCTTCTATAGCTGTCAAGGACCATGAATAGAGCAATAGCATTTTGTCCAAGGAACCATGAGAGGTCTCCATCTTCTTCCACTCCACATACAATACAAGTGTTTGTGTGTGCTTTTAACCGGGTCCTCATTGATGATAAGGAAGATAAAGCCAATTTACAAGTTCTTGTAGTCACTTTGTTTTTCGTCTTTTATGCTTACATTTGGCAGCAAATTATAGAATAGATGATCTTTGTTTCTTCAAAATTGAAGGGTGGGCAGGGCAGGGCTTTTTTTCCTGGAATTCTGTATATTTGGAATGCATTGATTTCTGGGGAAACAAATTAAATGATCACAACATTTATTGTAGTCCTCCAATACGGTCTGGTCTGTAATTGATGTTTTGAAAATGGCCCGGTTTCACACTATATGTATATAGAAAACAAAAATTGGATACAACTATATTTTTCTCTTTATAGAATGTTTAGAAGCTTGAAAATCTCATTTTTTTAATAAAATAAAACTTAGTTTTCCATTTTCTAAGCCCAAGAGCAAAGATAAAAGCCCAATAAAAGCTACGGTTGTTTATAGCAGATAAGTACCATGAGCAAAAGTATAAAATTAGAAAAGAAAAAGGAAGAGAGAGAAAAGAATTAACAAAGATGACATGGGGATCTGGATATGGGGACAAAGGTCAAACTGCAATCCACGTAAGGTATTGATGCCATGGTCAAAGTAGGCCCGAAAAACACTTTAAGATGCAGCACTCTTTCGAGTATTCCCGACCGCATAGCGAACGCTACAATGGAGGACGCCCACTTGGGCAACTTCACTGCTAAGCTTTGACGTTTAAAGAACGATTCCTTCCGAACTCACCGCCGGACAACTTTATAAAACGAAAGCTGTTTTCTTTTCTGTTTACATTCTCTTCGAGAATTGAGATCAAGAAGAATTATTATTAGAAATATCAACAGTGAGGAAATTAATCGAGATGGGTAGGAGGCCTGTGGATTATATGGCTACTATGAATATAGACGGGGATCAAGTTACCACGGAAATGATCACTTCCGATATCAATGACTTGAAGTTGGCGGCCAAGAACCTAATTAACCATGCCACCAAGTTGGGTGGTCTGGGTTTTGGCACTTCTTTTCTCAAATGGATTGTCTCCTTGGCTGCCATGTAAGTTCTTTAATTCCATCATAAGTTGGAAATTATGATACAATAATGATGGGTTTTGCTTGGATTTTTTAAAATTTCTTGTGTGATTATTATATCAGTAATTTGGTGCAACATTATTGTAAGCAATGAGTAGAGCAAATGCTGGGCGATCTTTTTGTCAAAAAGTGTAAAGGTGGTAGAGAAAATTATCATGGTTTAGGCAGGCCGAGACCCATGACTATATTTTAACTAGCAAAAGAAGAACTCAAAGTATTGAATTTTTAGGCGATTCACCTTTATGAAGTCAAGTTTTTGTTAGTGTTTCTTTCTCAACTTGATCTTTTTTTTACTTGACTTTTGTTTGGGAAACGGTGACATTCTGCAGCTAAATAGCTGCAAAATGACTTTACAGAAAAGACATTGACTGGTGCAAATCAGTTTTTTTTTTTTCATGATAGCATCATCCACATGTTAGGAATGTTCATCCTGATTTTCATTTACGATGATATTTTATTGATCCAATCCAATATGTAGGTGGAGACTTGCTGAATTGTTAAGGTACCGTATCTGTTCGGTAATTGGTTAAGCTGGCATCTGGTTGACACAGGTTTTCGATTGAAGCCAGCTGATATTTTCTAGTTACAAAAAGCTTTAATGGAAAAATGGGGACAACCATGTAGAGGACAAGAAGGATGAAAGTTACATAAAAAGAAGAAAGGGAAGGGGTGGGTGTTTGACAAGAGATTTTTGGCAGTCTTCCAAACACTTGAACTTAATCACCAATTTTCTATTATTTCAGACAACGATTTTAACATTACCATTGGTATTAATTCACAAAATCTAGTAGAGCCGGAGTGATGGAGTATGGTGAATGACATAGGTCTTAAATTTCTGAATCCTGCTAAACATACTCAGCAGTAGTTTCTTCTGCTAACTTTGCAATTATATTATGTGCTAATCTTGCTGAATCTTTGGAATAGTTATTACATAAAGCTCATTTAGATTTACCCCACAACAGCTTGAATTCATCAATGCCGACCAAGAAATATTATAGGGTCATGCTTATTTTTGTGCAAAGGAAGAAATGTACTGGGAATCATTTTGTCACCTGCGTCATTTAGGGGATTGACGTGCAATTACTGATTTATGATCTGGAAAACTTCGTCAGTGTTCCTGCTTGGCAATTAATATTCCAAGCGGATTTTCTTTTAGTTTAGAATTATTCTTCATTTGAAAGTCCTTGACATTGTAATTTCAAATACTTTAATTTTCTGACCATATTTTGTTGAAGAGTTGCTTCTTTCAACTTATCGGTATCATTCAATGAGCTCATTTCACCTGTTTAAGACATGTTTATCACATTTACTTTGTTCACAAACATGTATACCAACATCTGCTTTTATGGTTATTCAACAGCTATTTGTTGATCCTGGATCGAACGAACTGGAGATCAAACATCCTTACTTCACTCTTAGTTCCTTATATTTTCTTCAGTTTACCTTCATCACTTTTCCACTTCTTGAGGTATATATATTTCCATTCCATTTCCCCCCTTTCCTTTCCGTTCTCTTTTCGATGACTGTTAAATTTACTGCACTAAGTATTCTACATTGATTTAGGGGAGAGTTTGGAAAATGGATTGCTTTTATTGCAGTTGTATTAAGGCTTTTCTTCCCACGACATTTCCCAGGTACAGACAATAATATATATATATTGGTTCAGAATATTCTTTTCAACATATAACCTCATTTTCAGAATCCTAATTGCTTGTAACTTTGTCTGTGTGTAGACTGGTTAGATATGCCTGGTTCATTGATCCTTCTCCTGGTGGTTTCTCCTGGTTTCTTTGCTCATGCCTTGAGAGGCAGCTGGCCTGGAATTGTGATATGCCTTCTCATTGGCTGCTATCTCCTTCAAGAACACATCCGTGCTTCGGGAGGATTCCGAAATTCCTTCACCCGAAGTCATGGCGTATCAAACACTATTGGGATAATCCTCTTGTTGCTCTATCCAATCTGGGCAATTGTAATTCACTTCATGCAGTGAGGTCTATAATACAGATACAGCTCCTTGTGTTTAGATAATCTAGGATTGTTGAACTAAGAATCTGTCTGTTCTAGTCAACTTATTTTATGAGAAGCTCATATTCATTTCTTAAGGAAATCAAAAAATAATATTGCCTCCCTAAAAAATTTGAATACTTCAATTTGACTTAAAAAATAGTTTGACTCAATTTATTTTTTAAATTAAAATGTCAATTTTTTTAATAAAATTTATCTAAACATTCATTATCAAATGGCTTAAGATAGAAAATAGAACGTTAGATTGAGGGAGTAATTTCAATTGAAATGATTGAATTGTGCTTGTGAAAAAGAAAAAGAATACCAAACAAAATTTATATTAAACGCATTTTACTTGGATCTATGAAATTGTTTTTTTAGTGTGATATTCATTTAAATCATTGGGCCAAATGATAAAGTTTGGGCCCAAAAGGCCCAGTGTAATGTAACACTTTTACAGGGCGTGCGCTAGGGCTAAAAAGTTCGTTTCACCAAGAGTCAAGTTGGAGTCCTGAAGTTATTCACTTTCAAGAAGTTCGGCGGTATAATATTAGCCCTAACCCTAATAATGTTCCATCCCTTTACTATAAGTGTGATGAGGTAGAATGAGAGGCAGACCCAGTTGAGTTCCGTTGCCACAATACGGTATAACGTGAGCATCACTCATTCACGCCAGCTTCTTTATCATTTCCGTTTTAACATTTCAGGTATTGCAGAAAACATTTTCAGGGCTGCGATTTTCCTTTTTTTTTTTTTTTTTGTAAGTTTGAAGAAAGAAATGTTTGGTGTGTGTTTCTCAGTGATGATGAAATTCAGATGACGAGTCTGATCGAAAATCCATTCGTTTAAAAAAATGAAGACATATCGAGGCATTTGTCTGAGAGAAACTCCATCTTTTACTTCTTCATATCATACTTCTCGTTTTCTGATTTCGTGTAAAGTAATATGTTTTTCGTTCTTCATTACCATTATTAATCGTGGGAGGAGACTATTGGGGGTGATAATGATGAATCCTAAAATTCTTTCTGAACTTTTAGATGATCGAATCAAATAACCTCCTACTCATTCTGAATCCCTCCTCCGCCTTCTTCTGCAGCTGCATTTTTTTTGATTATTTTTCTCTCTCCTGGTGGAATCAGCATTCCATTAATTGTCCTGGGTTTGATCTGGGAAAAAGATGGATGCTTTCATCAATTTCTTTCCTTTACCATCAGAGACGATGAAGATAATCATGAATAATGATTTTGATTTTAAAGAAATAATTGATGATTTTAATAATGGCTTTTTTTCTTGTCTGGGCACTTTGTACTTGTGGTCAAGAAGATTCAAGTTTTCAGTACTAATGTTTTTATACCTTCATCAATAAATAAATGAATAAAATAAACTTTCTATAAACATATTCTTATATTTTAATTTAATTTAATTTTTGAAGGAGATCAGTGTGGCAATGATGAGAAATCTTTCTTATGCAATGAGGTATCCTCTCTATATTTGTTCTTGTAGGGGGCTGCCATGATTATTTTTTCAAGCACTTTTGAGCCACACCCAATTTTATTTTATAGAAACATCAAAGATAACTAAATATTATTGTATAATGAGTGGCACTCCTCTTCTAATAAGAACATTAAAGATAATTAAATATAATTATTGTATAATAATTGTATAATGAGTATCCAATTGAATAAATGGGATGATTGATGATCTATTTTGATACAATATAAAAAAACTAAAAGGTAATTTTATTGAAACAGGGAGGATGGTTTTGCTAATAAGTGGTTCATAATTGGATTCCCCAAGCTTCTCATTATAAGAAAGAAAAAGGATTTAATGTAATTAGAACATTGAGAAGAAAATATTGGCATCTAATAAATCCATATGGTTAACTAAAATTATTTTTTATGTGTATATAAAATCTGGAGTCACCAAAAGGTTGTGATTTTGAAGTAGAGTTATGAAATTGATAAATTTTTGAGGGATAAGAATGTCAGAGTTTGATAGTAGTATTTGGTAACCTAAAAGTTTGTAAAAACAATTACTATCTAGTAGTTTTAATCTTCTTTTAGTTTTACGTGAATTAATAAATAATATATATAAATTATAAAAATAACTTATATTATAAAATAATTACGAGATATTAAAAAGATTTATATTTTGAAATGAATGAAGAGTATTATGCATTATTGTTAAAATTGTGAGTTAATATCATTTTACGAGTTTATATTATAGAAACTTGTAAAATCGATATTACGAGTTCACTATTTATCCTTCAGTTTTTTAAAAAAAAAAGAATTTTTCATTACAAAGTCTAAATAAAGAAAAAAGAATATAGAAATAAACATGTTATAATCTCCTAACCCAGAAATTAAAGATTGGATTATTTAAATAATCCTTAAACCAAAGTTCTCTAAAGAACTTATTATTGGCCTTACGGCTTCCAACCTAAAAAATGAAGATGGTATTGTTTCAAGTGACATCTAAAATTAATGTATTTTTTTATGTTTTTACGATATTTGCTTTTGACTATTAATGTTTTAAATAATGTCAGATTGATTTTAATTTTCTAAAACTTGTTAGTTTGTTGTCATTTTATTTGGAATTGATTAATTTTGATTTGAGAGTTTGTTTATTATATTTTTTGAGATATTTATTTTATTGTGATTATATAAAAATTATTTAATATATATTTAACAGGAACATAAACTCTACGATTTTATAAGTCGAGTTTACTTGACCTCAAATAAGTTTACATAAACTCTCGAGTTTAAAAACTTCTGCTATTTCCCAAAGATCATCCACCAAAAATATTTTAATAGAAAAAGGGCAAAAAAAAAGAGAAAATTGTATATTGTACCTTTAAGCGTTAACTAAAAATGAAAAAACACTGTTTTCTATTCCCTTTTTTTAAAAAATTTTTATTTTACCCTTTTCCACCCCACTCTCTCGCCGATGATTCCCTTATTGCCCTCTCCGTAAGAGAAAGAAAATCTTGCCGTAAATTGCCCTCGTTTCTGCAGATAGGAAAACTTGGTAATCCATCAACATCCAGCCTGATTACAGGACTTAGAATCTTTATCCTATAAAATATGGTTGCCACGTGGCAAGCTGTGAAACCAGTAACATTAACTCAGATCAACCAATGAAAGAAGACCTTATCCTATCCCCTTATCTAACTTGCACCTATGCCACCAAATAATTTGTCCTCCTCCTCCACACAAATCACTTCCTTCCTACTGCTACTACTACTCTTGTAAAGACAGAGAAACGCAGAGGAAGTAGCATTAGCAAACCTCGAGAAAGAAAGAAAAAATGGCGGCATCACTGCAAGCAGCTGCTACCCTGATGCAGCCAACAAAGGTTGGTGTTGCACCCCGCAGCAACGTCCAGCTTAGGTCTTCCCAAAGTGTTTCCAAGGCATTCGGAGTTGAACAGACTGGTGCTAGGCTCACTTGCTCTCTTCAAGCTGATATCAAGGACTTGGCCCAGAGGTGCACTGAGGCCGCCAAAGTTGCCGGCTTTGCTCTTGCCACTTCTGCTCTTGTTGTCTCGGTATGTACTTACTTTTGGTTATTCCATTAAGCTTTAGGATTATAAGTAGCCATTTCTTGTTTTTACCTTCTTTCTTTCTGCATCTCTTTTGCTCAGGGGTAGAATTAAGTCTTAATTGTGCAATCATTTCATTTGTATCATCAATTTGATTACCTGAGTATAAGTTTTGATTGTGATTACTTTCAACATACCATGGATCATCAAGAGTTTGGAATTGTTTAATCAATTTGTAACATGGGCAGTTTCTAATTTTTCCTAGTTGATTATGATTTATGACAGTTCATTTTCACTTGTCAGAAGTTGCAGGACACATTTCTTTGCATCTGTGGGTGAAGGAAAAAGAATACCTTCCATTTTTAAAACCTAAATGCCTAATTGTCCTTCACAATGAGTACAATAACTGAATTCAAGATCACATTTCAGTTACTCTGGGCTTAGACTATGAATGATCCTTGTTATGAGTACTAGAAGAGTAAAAGTAACTAACGGGAATGATATTGGAGAAAAGATTTCTTCTTGGTCTGAAATGGCTAGTGAAACAATGTCTTTTGGCAGTTCTTTGAAAGTGGAAGAGCGTGAACTTTGTTCTTATGTTTGCTGTATTAGTAACAAGAAGTTCACACAAAACTGAAAATTATGTACCAAATTGCAATCTTCATTCTTGAAGAAGTGCTAATCTTTTCCGAGAGATTGCTTGCGGATTCTAGATTCCACCCGGGACAAAATTTCTCAAATTTCGGATTTTTATATCTTCTGTAGGGAGCAAATGCTGAAGGAGTCCCAAAGCGGCTAACTTACGATGAAATCCAGAGCAAAACATACATGGAAGTAAAGGGAACCGGAACTGCAAATCAGTGCCCAACCATTGATGGCGGTGTAGATAACTTTGCCTTCAAGCCCGGTAAATACAATGCCAAGAAATTATGCTTGGAGCCAACATCCTTCACTGTTAAGGCCGAGGGTCTAAACAAAAATGCACCACCAGAGTTCCAGAAGACCAAACTCATGACCCGTCTAACCTACACCCTTGATGAGATTGAAGGACCCTTTGAAGTAAACTCAGATGGCACAGTCAAGTTTGAGGAAAAAGATGGAATTGACTATGCTGCCGTTACCGTCCAACTTCCAGGTGGCGAGCGTGTTCCTTTCCTCTTCACCATCAAGCAACTTGTTGCTTCAGGCAAGCCAGACAGCTTCACTGGAGAATTCCTTGTGCCATCATACAGAGGATCATCTTTCCTTGACCCAAAGGGCAGGGGTGGATCCACTGGCTATGACAATGCAGTAGCATTGCCCGCTGGAGGCAGAGGAGATGAAGAGGAACTTCAGAAAGAGAACATAAAGAATGCATCATCTTCAACAGGGAAGATCACTTTGAGTGTTACTAAGACCAAGCCTGAAACTGGAGAAGTGATTGGAGTATTTGAAAGTGTTCAGCCATCTGACACTGATTTGGGTGCAAAGGCCCCCAAGGATGTAAAAATCCAAGGAATCTGGTATGCCCAGCTTGATCAGTAGAGAGATTTTAACAGCTTTTATGTTACCCGCTTCTTGGTTTTAAATTTTGTTTGTAACTCAAGAACAGTGTCCAGTGCTTCCCTGTAAAATCTATTGGAGAAACTTTGAGATACCCATCTTTCTTGTATATTATATTATTATAATAATCTTTTCCAATTCAATCTTCTTCTCTTAGGAATTCCATTCAAAATTAAATGGTCACCTTTTTTTTTTTATCCTTAGATTTAAAATAATGTTCATTTTTTAAAAAAAAATTAAAATTTCTTTTAACTTTAATGTGGTGATGGAAGACATAAACAACCCTCCTGAATAAGAGAGGCTAAATTGAAAAGGCCGCTGATCTAAATAGTAAATACTACATGCAATGCAATCTTAATGTTCTATCCACCTTTTTAGATAGATTTAAGAGGAAATATACCTTTAAGAGTCAAAAAAACTCATTATAAATATTTGAGGTATTCAACAAAAGCCCCACATCTGCACTTCTTTGCAAACCATTTTGACTTAATGTAAAAATTAATAAATATTTAATTTGAATAAATTTATCATTTTACAAGTATTTTTTATATATATATATTATGAGAAATGATATTATCGACTACAGAGCATAAAATATTTTGAGATTATGTTAATTTTCTAACCGTCAAAGTTAACGGTTAACCGTTTTTTTTTTTTTTTTTTTTTTTAATTTTAAGAAATATTTTATAAAATAAATCCAAAAAGGACAAACTAAATCATATGGATACTTGATTTATTATTATTATTACTATTATTATTATTATTATTTTAAAAAGATAATTGACCATTAATTTTGATCGTTACAGACTTAAGTGAAGCTCAAAAATAATTTAAACTTCGTTGTCCATAATAACATTTCTGTATATATCTTATTAACATAATTAATTTTTATTTGTCGTGACATCTCAATAGATTGAGTGAGACCATAGGTCTTAAATTTGAATCTTAAATTTGAACAACCTCAAACTCATTAAAAGAAATCAATTTTTATTTGTCATCAATTAATCCTTAAAAAAAAAAAAAAAAACAACCTGGCCTAAGTCCACAAAGATTGCTCTCATGTGATTTATTTACTCGGACAATAATATTTTACAAGCCTGGAAGATTGGTATCTTTTGTTGCAACAATTTTCTATTTTAAAATTTCGTCTACAAAGTTATTATTATTTAGTCTATCAATTTTTTTGTTTTGATGTAATCGGTCTTTTGTCTGAAAATGGGAGTTTTTGAGTTATTATGGTCGCCACCTTGTGACACCCATTTTACCCATCCAATTGAAGACCGGGTCAGTAATAATTCCCCCAAATCGTGATAAATCTTCCTTTTCCAAAAATTTTTACCCACACAGAGGATATATATATATATATATATATATATATTTTTTTTTCAAGATCTGCTTCCTCAGTTTGAATTTTTGGAGGGGAGGGAGGGAACTGACATCATCTACTGAAAGGATTATAGAACTTGTTTTTATACAACAAAAGAAAAAAAACAATACATAAAGAAATCCTGAGATTTTTGCGATCCATGTCATGTACATTCTCAAGATGATGATTTCCCGATTTTTAAATTTAATTTTGAGTTTATGGGTCTGTGGTATACCTAATTTTCTGCTCTCTTAATAGCTAACTTAGCTCCACATTCGCCCGTGGTTACTGGGGAAAGTTCCAGGATCATCTCCAAGTGATCCTCTTTGATGTTACTCTCTTCGAGATGTGGTCACCGGTTGGGGGTATCAAAGAAACTTTGCTAGGAATCTGCAGTGCCAAACTTTCCTTTATTTATTAGTTCATCACCATCAGTAGGAACTAGTAAGTTTGGCACTGCTAATCCTTGCACAGCCCACACAACATGGCAAGAATTTACATCCAGTGCTCGTGGTGTCGGCAAAGTGTCTTTGAGGTGCATCATCAACCGATACGAAACTGCTTGCACCGTGATTTGGAGAGAGAGGTGGGTTTTATCTTACGCAGAGCAATTTGATGGGAAAGTCACGATTTGGGAAATTGTTACCCGGATTATTTGGATCCCATCTTTACTTGGGTGGGTAAAATGATTGTCACGGGATATTAACAAAAATACTAACTTCGGCAACCATCAAAACTCAAAAATTCAATTTTCCCGCAAAAAGACTAATTCCATCAAAAAAAAAAATTTTTTTGGGAGATTTAGAAAAAAAACTTTCTTAAAAAACATTGACATTTAAGATATGATCAATTGATTTGAATGTAAATTTATACAGTACGAATTATAAATTTAACTAGATTTTATTAAAAATTTTAACAGTTTGCAACTTTAATTTTCCTAAGGGAGAAAAATCCAGAGGATTCTTATATGTGTAATTAAAACCTTAAAAATTGTGGAGAAAAAGGCAAAAGCAGCTAGGTCCTTGAGCCACTCCGTCAATTAATATGCATAATAGAAATATAAATATCACGTAAGCATCTTTGCTTTTTTTAAACTTGAATTAGTTTTTTTATTTTTTTTTCTTTTTAAAAGCACAACGTTTGGTGGAGAGCTAAAGTTTGATTTGGCAAAGTCCGGACCGCAGATTGCCGGATCATGCTAGAAAGATTCTTCAACCATTCACCGCCGTCCAAGCGCTGCTAACCCACCAAATTTAGAAACCAACCCAAAGATATGTATGCAAAAATGTTTTCCCAATTTATGGGAAAATAATTGTTGATAAATCAAAATATTTCAAAATCACTTACATAGGTCACCAAGGCTTAAGGTTATTCTAGTCTATTTTCTATATCATCAAATAAAATAATATATTATCCCATCTAAATAAAATATTATTAATATTTAATTTTTTTAAAAGATTTTATGAATAAAATAAAGTATAAATGTATACTTATTATTGATCACCAGACATCATTCTAGACATAAGTAATATGATAAAAACCTAATAAACTAAATATATTAACTTATAATTAATAGTCAGGAAAGTATTTAAAATGATTTATAAATAGCGATTGATGAGGTATATTTTTATAAAACAACTAGGTAAATTAGTGTTGTGTTGCTAAGTATTTTGATGAGAAATAATTTCAAATAAGCTTTTAATACATTTTCATAAAATGATAAGTTCAAATTTATTTAATACTTATGTGATTTAATTTATTTTATTAATTAAAAATCTAGGGGATTGATTAGGGGTTGAAGAGTTCATTCATTTGTGTAAGATGCTTGTTTTATTATTATTATTATTATTATTATTATTATTATTATTATTATTAAAAGATAGAATAGAAGTTGAAGAACTCATCCGTGAATAGTAGAAGATTTACACATTATTCAATTCATTCAATTTCTTAATTAGATAGATTTTGGAGGAAATATAAATTGAGAGAGTAATCAAAAGTTTATATTTTTAATATTTTGGGATCTAACTTGAATAATGTATAATATATTTGACCTTTCCTTTGTTTTATCAATCTAATACTTTAACTTATCCTTAATTATGAAATATTTTTGAAGTTCATTTTGTATTAATTTTTTATTAGTTATATCTATTTTAGGTGTACTGATCGTAAAAGGACACTTAAATTTAATATCAACATTTGAATAAAATCTAGATTTTATCGGAGTATTTTTAACTTAAATAAAACTACTATATTATCTTTGTTAATATCATGGTTAGTGATATTAATCCTTAAAATTAAACATAAAAAATATTTGAAATAAAATAAAAACATAGACCTAATTAATTCTCGTAGCACTATAATTATATATAAAAAAACTTATTCAAATAAATTTTTTATTAAAATGAAAATTTTTAAATTCTAAAATTGTAATACTACCCATTTAAACTCCATTCTGTCCTAGACAAATTCAGGGAACCAGCAATAAAGATAGCATTCACTAACGATAGGTGGGGCCCGGAATAGGCTGATGACTTGTCAAGCTCAGCAACCATCACCGGCAATATGGAATATGAAATTCGTTTCATAACGGATCCCAAATAAAATAATTAAAGCATTATAGTCCCTCAAGTTATTAATATAAATTTATTTGGTTCTCATATTTTAAAATATGTCAATTTTGGTCCTACTTAATTTGAAGATATATATATATATATAATTTGTATGTTTTTTCTTTTAATATTCGCTCCTCTCTTAACCATTCCTATAAATATATATATACATATATATATATATTTATATATATATATATAATACAATGATGCCTTTGTTTGTCTTTTGTTATTAGAGTAATGTTTATCAAAATTTATTGATTTAGAGGTAAAAATTGGACTTTCAATGTTGATAAAATATCTCGATCATAATTCAAGTAGCTTATTCTTTGGAAAATTTTTAATAAGAACTTGATCTATACTCCAAACATAGATTTTAAAAAAAAATTCACATTGACTTACATCATCAAAATAATTAAAAAAGGAACATTGATGACATTTTTTTTCTTATAATTTAGCTTTATATAAAGCATAAAATTCATATGTATATGAATCAAGTTTACATTACAATTTGGGTCACATTGACTTACATCATCACAATAATTCCAAAGGTACTTGATTAATGATACTTCTATTTATTATTATTATTATTATTATTATTATTATTATTATTATTATTATTATTAAATACTAAGGTCCATGTATGAATATATGAATAAAGTCCATATCACAATTTTCCTTCTTTAATGTTCTCATCATACTAGTTGAATCTAAATTATTTTGAATACCAGTATAAAAAGTTTATTATCTTGGCATACAATTTTTCCTTGACATAATTTTTTGAAGAAAAAAAATGGAAAGATTGCATTGGAAAGAATTATCATTGTCGAGTTGATGAAGGAAAAAAAGGGGGACAAAATTGGTCCATTCGAAAATTAAAGAGCTATATTGGCACACATCTATATTACAAAGGACTAGATTGACAGTAGGACTAAAATTAAAAAAGAAAAGAAAATTAAACAATGAGCTATATTGGCACACATAAATAATAATAATATTATTATATGTAAGTTAATTCAATTGAAGAAAAAGCTAAAAATTAGAGAGAAGGAAAGAAAGAACAAAGAAAAAGAAAAAGGGGAAGCCTTTCCCCCACTTCCACCATAACCATTCAGTATTCACCACCGTTTCATTTCCCTGCCGACTAAATTCGTTTTCCGTTCCATTCCGTACTCAAGAAAACCCTGGAAGGAAAAAAGGTTGTTAGTCAAAAAGTTCTTGATCAAGATTCTGTTTTTTGGTGTAAATTGATGAAACGTGCCCAAGTCTATGCAGAGAATTCAATATGTCTCTGAGAATTATTCGTGATCGTAAACATTACAGAGCGGGTAAGAATTACGATCACATCATATGGATGAATTACCAGGGGCTTTGGGGACCAGCGCGAGCTTGGCTTTGAGATTGGGGCAGGCACTCTTCTCTGTTGCTTCTCTACTTTTCATGTGTTTAGATGTTGAGTTCTATGGCTACACTGCCTACTGGTAAATTTCATCATCTACTGCTGTTGCTTACTTGAATTTCCTCTTCTGGGTTCCTCCTTGTTCTTTCTCATGTGCTTGCTGTTTGTCTTGATTTTTTTCCTTTATCCTTTGTAGTAAAAAACTATTTGTTTGATCAATTTCTCCATTTTAGAGAATAATTTTGTTTGTTTGAGGACGATCATTTGTGAATGGGATTGCAATTTTTTTTTTCGTATATAATAGAATTTGGTTTCTAATTCGGTTTACCGCCGATGATAATTAGTTCAGGTTTATTTTTTTTTTTTGGGGGGTTGTTTCTTAGGTGGACAGTATGACTTTGTTGGCAGTTCGACTTTAATGCCTTTGAGTGATGAGTGACACTGTTCGCAAGTCAGAAAAGAAATATTATTAGCAAAAAGACAAAGCAAAGGCCCAAGCCACAGTTCCAACTGCTTAACTGGGGAGCAGAGTGAAGGAAAAAGATAAAGAAGAGCTTTAGCTAGGAGGATACTGCTAGTCATGGTTCTGCCATTGTTTTATTGATTGATTAAACTTTTAGAAATAAATAAGAGATATAATACAGTTTCTCTAATTAATTAGCATTTCCCTTTCAGAATTTGTTCATTCAGCTCTTTGTCCGTAAAGATTCTCCTGTGAAGGAGTACCGATCTCTTGTGCTTGCATAAAAAGGCTACAATTCTGTTGGGATTGCGTTTTTTCAACTCATACCGGATATCTTGATGACTAGAGCTGAGCTTAGGTTGTGTACTGGGCAGTATTTGAAAGCCAGTACTTTTCAGCCGCAAAGCCTTGCATGCTTTTTGTTGGTATGGAAAAGCACAGGATTAGGCTGCTTTAGGTACTATAGACAGCATTAGATAAGAACAAAAAAAGGACTTGCATACATCCTTAAATCTTCTTCCGTGGGGAGAAGGCTGGGTGGCTCTTGCTTTCTCCCATTAGAAGCCAAGAGAAGATGCTTGTTTGCTTGGGCCTTAACCTCTATTGCAGCACCTATCCCATGTTTTTGCTAGCTACAGTTTGCTCATGGGCCTTGGGAGGGATTTTGATAATTGGATTTTAGGGAATAAAATGTTTGCCATAACTCCTTGATTTGTAGCTGATAGGTGAAAACTAAAACTGGCAGCTTTTATTGTGATTAATATATTTTTGTTGTCTTGGCTGTAGTTCTACTGTCTCTATCTATTGGTATGCTAGAGTTGTAAAGCCAATATAGCTGTTTTTGACAGGGATTGGGAATATTATTATTATCTATCTATATATATATATATATATAAATGTTTTTATCATGTTCTACAGGGCCTTACTAGTTAACTGTTGAGCTGACGTGATTATATGTTCATGCTCCTTTTACTCTACAGATTATGTGAAATATACTAGTATTTCTGCTGATAAATTAATCCCAAGTATCTTTTTTCTTATTCATTCTGGAAACAGATTTTGGAAAACCATTTTATCTGCGAGACTTCAGCTGTGACCTTATAAGCTCAAATAGCATCTGAATTCATATCTATAAACTTCCCATTGAAATCAGAATTATAATTTTCAATTAAGCGTATGTGATTTCCTAATGGAGTTGTTCACAGCTGAAATAATTTTAACCACGTTCATTGTAATTCTTCACTTAACCTTATGACACACAATTGGCGGTGATGATGAAAGAATACCAAATCAATCATCAGAGGTGTGAGATATGAGGGAGTTCTGACCTCACTTTGGCTTTCCTATTTTCAGCTTCCTGGTAACAATCATGGGTTTAGTCATCCCTTGGAGTTTGACGTTGGCAATGGTGGATGGCTTCTCTGTCTTTGTGAAACGTCCAGCTCGTCAACTGGGAATAATGTCAATCGTTGTAATGGGAGATTGGGTAATAATCTTTGCTTCAATGACTCGCTGCAAGAATTTTGCCCCACTTTTATCTTTTTGTTAAATTAAGCATATGGTATTATTGTCTTTTCTTTCAGGCACTCACTCTCTTATCACTTGCTGCATCCTGTTCAACGGCTAGTGTGACGGATCTCTTGATGGCTTCTGGTGCCTCATTCTGCCATTCTAACTTATGCAGCCGTTATCAATTATCTGCAGCCATGGCCTTCTTGTCTTGGTTTCTGTCATTAGCCTCTTCTCTGTTCAATCTTTGGCTTCTTGCTTCTTTGTAGTTTAGTACATATATATATACACAGAGCTAGGCCTTGGAATCATTGTTTAAGATGAATATTAGTTCTTCTGCATCCTCATGGGTGCATGCATTGTAGACTTGTAGTCTCAGCAACTGTACAGTTTGATATTCATTCCGGAATAAAAGATGGCAACTTTTTCAAAGACTATAATAGATGTCTTCGTTATTATTTCTTATTCTCCAAGCAAGAAGTAGGAGTTTGATCTTTTCATGATTTATTGCAGGAGAAAAGAAAAGTACAACCCTTTTAGCAGAACAGGCAGAGGCAAAGTTAATAGTTATCCTATCACATAAATTATTACTTTTTTCATCTGGAATTGAATTTATTTTACTCAATAATTTAATTAGCGGGCAGTTTTTATCAAATTAACATAACATTTTATGAAAATCTATTTATGTTTAGAGAAGAGTGAGACATTACCTTTTATATAACCTATAAAATGAAATAAAAAGTAAAAAAGGACATTGAATTTTATCAACAATAATAAAACATTTGAACTCACTTTTTTCTTCTCACTATTAGTAATTTGAAGGATATTTCATTCATTTTTTCTAATATTACTCATTTTTTTTTATAAAATAATTTTCTCTCTTTCTTTTTATATGTTTTTCTTCATTAGTGTATTTTAGGAAAAGAAAATTTTTACTTTAATATTGATAAAATCACTTACTACCTTCGTCCTATAAAAATAGTCTATGTTATTTTTTCAATCATTTTAAGAAAAGTCAGTTAGTGTAGTTAATGTAATTAATTTTAAGGGTAATTTTACTTTTATATATTGTATTCAATTTATTAGAATTCAAAGTAATAGATATCAAGAGAAAATTTATTATGGTACTACATCTGTCTCAAAAAGATAGTTCATATTTAATTTTCAATTGTTCTAAATTATAGTTCAATATGAGAGATAGTTATGATTAAAACATTAAATTACCATCATTACTTCTCTCTTCATATCTACTACTTTCAATTCTAATAAACTAAACATATGATATAAAAGTAAAATTATTATTAAAATTAATTACATTAACTATACTAACTAACTTTTCTTAAGATACGTAAAAAAATTAGATTATATTTATAAGACGGAGGTATTAATTTGATCTTTTAACTCATAACTATCCTTGCTCAAAAACAAAACTAAATTATAATTTAGGATAAAAGAAAAGTGGAATATATTTATGGGATGTAGAGTATAATATATTTATAGATATTGTAAAATGATTTATATTTTAAAAGGGAAAGTATATTAAAGCTATAAAGTACTACTATTTCCGTCCCATAAATATAATCCACTTAACTTTTTTAAACATCTTAAGAAAAGTTAATTAGTGTAATTAATATAATTAATTTTAAGAGTAATTTTACTTTTATACTCTATATTTAATTTATTGGAATTGAAAATAGTAATTATGAAGAAATAATTAATCATGATAATTTATTCTTTTAACCTATAGTCATCCCTCCTTAAAAAAAAACTAAACTATAATTTGAGACTAAAGAAAAAGGAAACACATACAGGAGGTAATACTATACTAGTATTTAATTTTTATACTACAGTTAAGACTCGTTTAATTTTGAAAGAAAAATGCAATGGCAGGGTTGCCGTTGCCCTTCTCCAAGGAAGACGAGAAGCATGTTCAAGAATTGCAGACTACTACACGTTTTCGTCCTTGAGCCTGTCAAGTTGAAGCCAAAATAAAACCGAAATTGAAGCCAATGGCTGTTGCCCGATCTTGCTTCACTCGAGAAGAAATGAAAAAGAGTGTAGGAAACGGATACCTGTCTGTGAGATCTCCGATGTTCTGAACAGTTTTCTCTGGTTGATGGTCTGGGTTCATTCTGTCCCATTCTAGGGGTATGAAAAATCGAATTGTTTTTATATATAATGAATATTATGTTCTTCAAATGTTTGACTGTTTTTTCCCGCCATAAAGCTATCCCCTTTCCTCGTCATTTTTCTTACTCTACCACTTCTACTTTCTTTACCAGCAATTTACTACCTATATTGCACCAAACCCTCCAATCCCTTGATGAGAAATGCTTATCCATGAAAGATTTCAAACGGTTACATGCTCAAATCATCCTAAATGGCCTCGACCAACATACCGTAGCTCTAAGCAAACTCATTTCTTTTTCTGCGGTTGCGAAATCTGGGAATATTCAATATGCCCGGTTACTGTTTGATGAAGTACCGCAGCCAAATTGTCACATGTATAACAGCTTAATAAGAGGTTATTCGGCCTGTGAAGACTCGGATGAGGCCATTTTGTTGTATAAACAAATGATTCATTCAGGTATTTTGCCGAATGAATTTACATTCCCGTTTGTTCTCAAGGCATGCGCTGTTAAAGCTGCATACGGATATGGAATTTTAATTCACGCTATGATTGTGAAGTTAGGTTATGAATCCCAAGTCTTTGTGCAAAATGGTCTCATAAACGTATATGTTGGCAGTGGAGAAATTTGTCAAGCTAGAAAAGTGTTTGATGGAATGACGGAAAAGAGTTTGATATCATGGAATTCAATGATTAGTGGGTATTCGAAAAAGGGCCGTAGTCAAGATTCGTTTTTTCTGTTTCAGACAATGAGGAAAAGAGGCATTGAACCTGATGATTTCACCTTCGTTAGTTTGCTTAGAGTCTCTTCTCAAGAACGTAATCTCGAGTTCGGAAGATTTTTGCATCTGTATATTGTGATAAATGGACTTAACGTTGATGTTCATGTGCAAAATGCTCTCCTTGACATGTACGCTAAGGGTGGAGATATTCATGCAGCTCAAACAGTATTTGATCAAATGGTTGACAGAACTGTTGTTTCATGGACTTCCTTGCTCAATGCCTATGCCAAACAAGGATCCTTGGAATCTGCAAAACATATTTTTGGTCAAATACCTGACAAAAATGTGGTTTCGTGGAATGCAATGATTTCATCTTATCTCCAGGAAGGTTGCTGGCAGGAAGCTTTGGATCTCTTCTTCCAAATGTTCAGCTCTGGAGTGGAGCCCGATGAAGCCACATTAATTAGCATTCTCTCGGCCTGCGGTCAACTTGGTGACATGGTTTTGGGAAATAAAATCCATCAGTACATTTCAACCAATTGTGTAAAACATACTGTTAAGATGCACAATGCCCTTATGGACATGTACTCAAAATGTGGTTCCATTGGAAAGGCATTTTATCTCTTTCTTGAGATGCCAGAGAAGAATATTGTCTCCTGGAATGTCATGATTGGAGCATCTGCATTACACGGGGATGGATATAAAGCAATTCAGCTGTTTGAGGAGATGCAAGCGAGCGGAATACAGCCTGACCGGATCACTTTCACCGGTTTGCTCTCTGCTTGTTGTCACAGTGGCCTCACAGATATTGGGCAGCATTACTTTGAGAAAATGGGGGAACGATACAGATTAACATACGAAATTGAGCACTATGCCTGCATGGTTGATATTCTTGGCCGTCGGGGCCTGTTAGACGCAGCAGTGAAACTGATCACGGGAATGCCAATGAAGCCAGACGCTATAATATGGGGTGCTCTACTTGGTGCTTGTAGGATTCATAGGAATATATTTTGTGCAAAGCAGATCTTAAAACAACTACTTGAATTGAATATGTACAATGGTGGGTTGTATGTGCTCATGTCAAATACTTTCTGTGAAGCTCAAAGATGGGAAGACATGAAGAAAATGAGAAAGCTTATGATGGACCATGGTATCAGAAAGCATAATGCAGTAAGCACTATTGAAATAAGTGGATACATCCATGACTTCATGGTTGATGAGAAGAGGCATGAGGCTTCAAATGCAATCTATGTGGTACTTGATCAATTAATGGATCATTTAAAATCTGAAGTGTATTCTTGCAGTCTTTCTACTATGATTTTGGATGCAGAGGTATTTTAGTGCTATTTCACATACATCATTTCGTTCATTGAAAAGCGCTACAGCATGATAGGCAAGTATGTTGAGCAACTTGTATCACTGAGTTGCCAGAAGTTCCAGTAGATTCAGCCGATAAAATTGGTTTGAACTAATGGATCCCACTTGAGAAGACTGGAAATTCTGGTGGATGCTGATGTCGGTGCTTAGAGGATGACACTCAAATTTTCTTGCTTAGAGGGGTATGCTTGTCATGGGATCCTTGGCAGGAGAATGTTTGAATTTGAGAAGTACTGTCACTGAACTTGGATTTCCATTGTAGTTTCTATTGCCACCCTGCATCAGATGAGGATGAAATCTGAACAGTTCTAGTTAGTTGCAAAAGGATATATATATGGAACAGCATAGCTGAACTAACTGAACCTTCATTGCCAGGATAATTTCGATGGAACCTAACGGATCTCTTTATGGTAAGAAAACTAGCCTGAAGTTATAGGCTTTATGTATTGAAATCTGGAATTAGATGACTTTATGAGCCTGAAACAGATTTCAGGATGGATTCACAAACAGATACTTGCTCTGTTCCTGTAATGGGTGAGAAAAACCATATTCTTTTCAAGAAATAGAATATAATTTCTTTCACCTTTTGGTTCAAATTTTGTATTAATATTTGTCAAATACATGATGATCTAAGATGGATCCCTATTAGCTCGAGTAATATATAGGTCAAACTTACGCACGCATTTCGTCTATTTCACTTGAAATTGGATCCACCGGTGAAGATTCAAACCCCTAAGATTCAAATTCACGTAAATGGACTCACTAAGGCTAGAAGTCGTTGAGAAGTCGCTGAGGAGAGTTAAACCACACCCTTGGATATATTCTTTGAATCTATGGTATCATGGGTGTGGATATTGCTCCTTGTCTGGAATCTGGTCTTGGTCCATAATGGAAAAAGAAAAGAACACAAAAACGTGAGTGCAAACAAGGCATGAGGGGAACCTTCGAAGTTAGTCGTGTATTGTCGTTTCTGATTCTTTTTCTTTATGAGATCAGATCTTTGCGTACGACAAGGGCCCTGAAAGGAAAAAGAATCCAAAACTAGTAAATCATTCCAAATGAGTCAAAATTCTCAAGTGAATTATTGAGTTTTATCGTATAATAATAACGAGATCTTGACTTAGATGCAAAAATCTGTAATTATTCCAAGTAATTGCTAGTAGGATGTTCTTCTGCCGGTTGGTAAAAATCACCTGCAGCCGTGCCGACGAAGAGCACCATAATCGCACAGAAATTTCCAAGAAAAGATGGCTATTTTTGGTCGGTTTTCTGGGACTGGCTCAAGAACATATCTATTTCCGAGATACATAACATAGATATATTACTAATTCTGTAGACATAAAATATTAATCAGGGTATGGATTTAGGTGTTGGGATCGATCAGCAAACACCTCCAGTATATACAAATCGTTAATCTGAGGCAATAATTTATAAATCCTGTTCTTGACAGCTTTGATGCATAGATGTGCATGCATCTGTGTGATCCTGAATAAGGAATTCTCTGAATAATCTGTACCCCTCTCTTTTTTTTTGAATAATAATAACAAAATAATAATTCAAAGAGATTTCTTTCTGGGAGGAAAGAATTATGTTATCTTCTAAGCCCTCCTTCATTTTTCGAAGGAGCGATGGAATCTGAATCATGGAAGAAAAATGACAGTGGATTTAGACAGGTTTTTTCAGTCTTCAAAACTAAACGAGAATGACAATATTTTGATACGAACCAAAAGATCCAAGTGCGCTGCATATACATATTTTATATTGAACACTATCATTTAAATATAATAAAGAATGGAGCACCCAAAGATATAGGTTAGTGATAAATTTAAAGTGAAGTGGATTGGTATAGCATTAGCCTTGACTCGTAGTGTTCAAGTCATTACATGATCGATGTCAATCCTCTTTAGATCTAAAGGTATCTCTTTTAATTAAGTTTCTTCACGTAATATAGAAATAAGAGCATATGGACCTTTTAAGACTTAAAAAGGTTCAATTATTTATTTATTTATTTTTAAAAAAAAATGGAAAATTTTCATTTCAGTTTTGTTTGATTCAAACATTAATCACAGAAAATGCTAACAGCTTGTGAAGAGATTGATGGTGTCTTCATGCCCATCTCCTGGGAACTTTCCTCTGGTAATTATTTTAATCTTTAATTAGTAGCAGTATTTTATTATAATGGGGGGTCAAAAAAGTTCTTGGGCTCAAAAGCGGGTCTACTATTACTTTCTTTTTATTTAAGGCCCTATTGAGGCGATACGACAAAAGCTGAGATTGACTTTCAATAGTGGGTGGATCTTCTTCAGGAGCCCACCACAAAAGCTGCCGTATTACTCAACAGACAAAAAATTAGAAGGCCGACTGGGTTCCTCCGGTGAGCACCAACCAAATCATTTTAAATCGAATCCGGAAAAACAAAATAATAATAATAATAATAATAATACACTGTACGTACAAAAGAAAATCTCAACGTATACGTCCGTCCACAAAAGTACCTCTCATGATAACCTCGCTCTCCCATGACTACATTTTTTTGTTTTTTTTTTTATCCATCCCTTCTCTTCCCCCATTCATACTTTCGCCCCCCGTTTTGAAAATCAACAGCGTTTATCATCTACTTTTGCGAAATTAAGTTATCTTGGTTGCTTACTCTATTTTTCTCCTTATAGTGAATATCTAGCACGAAATTAAAATTTTTTATTCTATTATAAAAGATTTAAAATTGAATACTCATTTTATTAAAATTTAAAGATAAATGTGTAATAATAATTTAAATTTAAATTAAAGATACTTACTCCATGAATTTTGTAATAGTTCAAATTCAATTAGGGATGAATGAGTATATTTTTTTTATTGAAAGAAAGGAGATGGTTTTAATTATAATTAATCGTGCTTAAGAATGAAGAAAGCAGCAAATGACATATTGTATGAATTGTAAAATGCAGGCATACGAGTTTCCTTGGCCGGCTTCCCGATAATTTATCCATAAGCAACGCTTATTGTCTTAATTTCTTGTCTCAATTTAGCATTAAACTAGATTCCATGCTTTCAACGTAAGATACGGAACTTGGAATTTTCTTGCATGCATCATTTATATTATAATTAAAAAAAAAATACTTCAAACTATAAATTATTCTAACTTTATGTTTATCTTACAATATAAGTCATTTTATAATTTGAAATATGAGAGATAAATGATATTTCAAACATAATATATATTTATTATTCTTAAATTTATGTGAAATAGCAATTAACGTTTTATATTGTAAGATTGAATAAGTAATAATAAAATTTAGAGGTTGATATTTTATCATTCCAATATATTAGTTGAAAAAAATATTTTTATAATTTCAAAAATATAAAATAAAATAAAATAGAGATCGGCAAAACATCTTTTCTGGCTTTCAACGGTTAGTTCGTAATCGTACTTATCGGACCAAAGTTTATATATATATTTCTGTGGGTAGTGCTATTTGGCCAAAATTTTTTGACCAAAATTTGTCCAAAATCAGTTACAATGTCATAAATGCCCTTTATAGTAAATTGGTCCAAAAAATTTTTTTGCTCCTTTTTAGTCTTTTCATCATACCAAAATATCTAAAATACCCCTATTTGATCATTTTGGTAGCATTCATTTTGGCCAAATGGCTTTTTCCATATTTCTGTTATGGATGGTACCATGACAACCCTTATTTATGAGGCAATGAAGTAGTGATATTATTGAATGCGTTGGTGGAGGCATTGATGCAAGGATAATGGCGTGGTGCCAAATCGAATTAATACTGACATCTTGGCTAAGATTAGTTAACCCGTACGTGTAACAAATAACAATCATTAATGTGTGTACGACATCGGCAAGTTGTCCAAGTACATGAATTGCTTACATAATTTGCAGTACCATTTATTAAAGGGCGAAACAATATATAGTACCTCCCTTCCTAAGATTTTTAGATGGCGACCATAAAGGAAAAGAAAAAATGATAGAAATTTATAGATAAAAGTAGGGATGTTCGTTGGTTTGATTTTGATTTGACGTACTCGTTATTCCAATTGAACATATTAAATCTGTTGGATAAAAAAGTAATTCGATATTTTCACTATCCTCTGAGGATCCAATCCAAATCAATTGGATCTTGACTAGATTATATTAGATATATATATAATTGTCTTTTATTTTTTAGTATATAATACATTTATTTATTATTTTGCATATAGTTTATATTTTGTAATTTAATTTAATTTATTTATAATATTATATTTATATTTTGAATATATAACGATATAAGTAATCGTTTTTTTGATTAAAATAGATTTTTCACCGTAGACATTAATAACCGAACCTATTCAATTGATTGATAACAAAATCATCCAATCAATCCGATTAAATAATAGGATATAATAGGTTTTGACATGACGGGATCAGTTCGATTGGAATTGAATTAGTTTGGATTTAAACACCATTGAGAAAAGAATGAAATGGCATTAAATAGTTAGAAAGTCACTACATGAATGATTCAACTAATTTATTAGAAATACAAATTAAGGAATCTAAATTAATACTTAGTATATTAAAGATCAAGTAATTATTAGTGTTTTTCTATTGCATCAATTGAATATCGGGTAACATAAGAATTTTTAAAATAAAAATAAAAAATCTAAAACACTAAACCAACTAACTAATAATCAATATAATATAATTTAGACCAATTTATGTTAAAAGGAAATAAATTTAGCGGAAAATTGATGTTTAATAAGAGATAATTGTGGAATTAAGATTATCTCTAATTATTTTTATAATTTTTTTAAGAAAATCAAGGATATCTATTTATATAAAAAAAAAAGGGCCTAAAATAAGCACATAAAAAATCATGCCTCATTTTCCTTAACTTGTAATAATTCATTTTCATGATTCAAATCCATAATCTTTTAATTATAAAAATAAGATTATTTCACTAAATTAACAAATTTCACTTGTTGAAATCATAAACCTTTAAACTTAAAAAATTGAACACTACTTAATTAGAACTCAAAAACCGGCTTGTTTTAGGCAATTGGGCATGAATAAAAGTGAGAAAGAAAAGGGAAGGAGAAAGAGAATTTTTTGGGAGCAGTATTAAATTTAAAAACACGAGTAGAGTAGAAAAATATAATTAGAAGCCCAACAAAGCCAGATCATTATCGTAAGCAAATGTCGGGTTGTTGGGTAATTTGGTCTCTAAAACCCACCCACCAGCCCACATCCATGTGTCGCCCTTCTTCTTCTGCAGCGTAGCGTCCCTCTTGAGGAGCAGCCCGCCACGTTTTCCGCTGCATACTATACTTGGAAGTATATTACTGCCACTCGCAGCTCAAAATTACAACAGTGACCATCCCCTCTTCTTTTCTTGCTTACGTCCCTCACTCTTTGTCCTGTCTTTTCACTTATTTTTTTTTCTTTTCTAATTTCCTTTAGGTACAACACTTTTCTGGTGTCATCAATCTTCGTGCCCTGACCCATCTATAAATAAAAAAGTTCCAAAAATCATTCCATTTTTTTATTATGCACTCGTCAAATCTGTCAAAATTTTTACTGCTCATTAATGATTCATGGGTAACAGTAAATTAGTACGGCCCAATCATCTGATGCTCTCCAGCTCAGTAAAACAGTAGTACTACCACATCGATCACCAACCGTAAATTTTTTTTTAAAAAAAAAATTAATGTAAATATATAATAATAAATCACCTTAAAAATTAAAATAAAAAATTTATACTTTAGAGATTTAATTATATTTACATATAAAAGTAGTTTTTCAGAGACTTTCTTCATCAAGAAAATTACCTAAAAAATATTATCCACGAAAAGAATCTTGTTTCTATAAACGTCAATATCGAACCTCAGGTTTCTCGTCGTATAGTGAATAGTTAATAAATACTACAAATTTTCCAAAAATAGTACTACGACCAGTGAGATTGTAACGTTCAAGAAAAATGGGGCTTTGTTAGGTGGCGCAGTCGAACTCCAACTCCAAACCCACAACAACATTAGGTTCATTTCAACTCACCGTCATACCATTTTTGTAAAAAGAAAAAGAAAAAAAAGTAGTTCTAATTATATTACTACTATTCTTTATCTCTAACCTTTTTTTTCCCTTTAAACAATAATAAAAATATCTCTCACGACAACCTCATCTCTATTTGTACCATAAATTCCATCCAAATTGTAGAGAATCCATTTCTCAATATAATAATTATAATTTTTAATTTTCATTAATATTCTATTATTTCATTTATTATGAACAAAGAAAATATACTACTACTTATTAACGAAAAAGACAAGAAGTGCTTTTTAACTAACGTAACTATGTTAATTGACTAGTTATATTACGCGTTGTTGGATAAGCTGATCGATCAATTGGTTGGAGCCTTTTGGAGATAATTAATACTCATGGCTTCGTAGGAGTAATATTTATCTACGACGAGTATTAACACTACTAACCAGTAACCACACCACCCAAGGAAACCAAACCAAAAGTCCCTGTCCTCCGTAATTACATCGTAAAACGTGGGTCACTGTACTATACTGTTACAACCTGTCACCCATAAGTTTACAGGTTGGCAATACGTCCCACTGAAAAGAAAATGAAAAATTAAATTTCGAAAACTCCTTTCTTTTTTTTTTTTTTTCATTTATTGCTTAGAATATGACAATTTTCTTACGTGGATTCCTGATACTTTTCACGATACTCATTTCTCGCTTATATAAATAAATCTCCTCTTCTCCTTCATTCACAATTCATATATTCAACTCCTCTCGACAAGTCATATTCTTATGCATGTACAGTCCGACCTCTGAAGCATTTGCCTATTAATACGTATCTTGCTAAGAAATTAACCGATTTCTGAATCTACCCTGTTGCGATGGGTATATGCAGTTCCTGCGATTCCACGAATGTGGCCACGGCGAAGTTGATTTTACACGACGGAAGGTTACAGGAATATTCGTATCCGGTAAAGGTTTCCTATGTGTTGCAGAGGAATCCGGCTTGTTTCATTTGCAACTCTGATGAGATGGATTTTGACGATGTTGTCTCCGCCGTGAGTGACGACGAGGAGCTTCAACCGGGACAGTTGTATTTCGCTTTGCCTCTGAACCGGTTGAAACAGCGGCTACAGGCAGAGGATATGGCAGCATTGGCCGTGAAGGCGAGCTCCGCGTTGACTAGGAGCGGAGGCGAGAAATGCCGTTGTAGCCGGAAAAATAATCTTCTATTTTCATACGAGAAGGGTATAAACCTAAAACCTGAGTCCCCGAAGGTTGAGGATATTGAAAATCTGCAGGCGTTGAGAAGGAAGAGAAATGGAGGTGGGAGGAGAGGGAAGTACACGGCGAAGTTGAGTGCGATACCCGAATAGAGGGGGGCATTTTAGGAAATGCACCGGTGGTAATTTTGTATTTTTTTTTCTCTAGTCATTTTTTTTTTTTTGGTGTAAATAGTGCAACATGCCAAATGTACTATAATTTTAGATCTCCGCTCTCTAATTAGCGGGTGGCGTGGTTTCATTCCGGCTTCCTTCTGCTTCTTTTCTCTTCTTATGACCATCTTTGGGCTTTGTTTACAATTTTACCCCTAGATGGATTCGGATGTAATTAGAAATGACAACTGTTCATGATTTATTGATCTACTTCTGTTTAAATCTTTCCGGTCATTGTTATACCCGTAGCATCCCATCAAAAAATAAAATATGGTACAAATAATAATGACAACAACAATAATAATAAAGCAAGAAATACTTGGGAAACAGAGTGAAATGATAAGGACTTGAAAGTGGCATTTTCCGTTTATCATTATCCATATCGTCCCTGCATCAGACGGTACTCAGATGATATTCATTGAAAAGAACAACCTTGCCAATCAAAATCAAGGAAGGGAACTCAAAAAAAATGTTCCTTGGGTTCTTGTTCGCAAGTTGCTCGTCTTCGTCAATCTGTCCCCCGTGGTTTTTATATTATCCGTTGCCGGATGTAAATGAGGTTTCACGATAATAATTGTGGGCACAAAGCTGGTCTAGTCTCTTGCAAATTGAGGAAAAAGGTTTAGACAAAACATGTGAAACTTTGTCAATGAACAGAGACTACTACGTACGCGTTAAGGGAAGGGGAAAAAGAAAAGAAGAAGAAAAAAAAATTCACAGTGAAGTGAGAGCGATTTATAATTAATAATATATTCCGAAAAGCTTTGCATTGTTTGATTTGAAGCTTCTTCGAGGATGCCGAGAGAGAGAAACGAGGGTGGTAGGTTGGTTTAGATTAGATTTAGAGAGCCATTGATGGAGAGACCTTTACAGCTGTGTGCCCATGTAATGGAACAGAGCAATCCCATGCATGCATGTACATAGTATATAAGCATGCATGTATACACCTGCTCATTAGTTGCCATTAAATCTTTAATCATCACAGCTTTCCCATCATAATAATTTCCCATACCATGAATTGTACTCAATCCCAGGGGCTTGCCAAACCCCATTTTCTCTATAATATGATTTTTTTTTAATACGTATAAAACTGAATAATTCATTTTAATGAGTAAATATAACTTTAGGAGATTAGTTATATTGATATATTATCTTTTGATCAAAGTTAATTGTAATATTTGATCTTTTTTTTCTTTCAAATCAGTATTCATGTAATTTACAGATTGTCAAAGTAATACTTTCGATTACTCGACGTCAATTTTTCGGTCAAATTAGCATTCATACTATTTATGAGTTGTCAAATTAGTATCCAAAACAGGAGAAGTTTTAACCGGAAAATTATTATCAATGATCAGAAGTATCACTTTGATAACTGGTAAATAGTATGAGTATTAATTTGAAAAAAAAAATCAGGTATTACAGTTTATTTTGGTCAAAAGATATGATATTACTATGACTAATCTCCCTTTAACTTTGGGTAAAGTTACTAATTTATCTTTTCTCATTAATGTAAATTTTTAAATATATAGGAGGTAGTTAATTAGATTGTATTATAAATATATATTTATTTTTAGAAATAGAATGTGTAATTCCGAATAAACTAAAATAGGAAGTAGTATTATTTTAAAATATAAGTGCTAACAATGTTTATAATTAAAAGAAATAATAAATAACAATTAAAAAAATTATTATATTTTTATGCGAATGGAGTGTTTTTAAATTATTTTAAAATTTAATTTCTCCTTGTCATTTATAGTTATTAGTTATTCTCTTTCTCTACACTCCATAATAAATTAAAATTTGCAAACCCGACCAGGGGTCTAAACGGGTACGTACCTCAAAAAGTTGTAAAAGGTTACAGGGTCAAATACAGATGAAATATATATTATCGGGTTCGATTTTTAAAAAGAAAAAAATGATTAAAAAATTAAATTTTGTAGGAATAAATATAAACAATTAAAAACTTATTATATTTTAACACGAATAAAGTAGTACTTAGTAATTTATAAGATGCCACCAACATTATTAGAATTCATTACTTATGGATAATTATTTTTGTAGTAGATATTATTTTATACGTTTGGTTTTATTTGTTGATTAAAAAGATTACCATTACCTTGGTTTGGTTTTATCAAGGAAAGGGGATGACAACAACGTTGGTGGCTTCACTCGAATACCACACCGCACCAACGTATGGCCAAACTTTTAAACCTGTACACTTGAAACCATCCATTTGCTTCGCGACAAAATTACACATTTTTAAAAGAGAAACTAAACTCTTCTTGTGTGCCATTGTTATATATTCCCAAGACTTAGACATCGCAATTCCATTCACATGGCACCCACAGAAGAAATTTTTGCATCTTTTTTTCCTAAAGAAACTACATTTCTAGTAATAATGTTTCATTGCTTGATATGGTCACTAGAAATTGATAGCCGTGTAAAAGAAAAATATTCCCCATTCATCAAAAGGAAACCAACACATTGGGCCGGAGGACCATCAAATGCAATGGAATAATAAGTCCACCCGCAACGTTTGTCGTTTTGATAATAAAGCTCCAATTTCCTCAATCCATTTTAAACCTTTCACAACAACAATCTTATGAGACTGATGATCGCATCTTTTATTCACCAAAATTACATCATTAAGTAATTTGAAAAAACCCTTATTATTGAATGCCATATATATCCTTAATTGTTCATCTAATAATTAGGAGCTTCCTAGACTTTTGCTTCTTTCTTTTAATAAATCTAAAAATGTTATGTATATATCTACGTCATACATAAGAAGATTGAGAAAATATATACGGAGAGTTGATCTCAAGACCTTCACGGTGATATAATCATAAATTTGTATTTATTTTGAATATTTAAGAGGATAGATGATTTGGGATATTCTATCATATCATCTTTATTATATTATTCTTGTTTCTTTTTTTTTTTTCTTCTTTTCCCTTTAATGAATGTTGTTAATATGAATAGAAACAGGAATAGGGGAATTTTAATAATATATATATATTACTTAAATTTTAACAAAATGACGGTTAGTACCTTATAAATGGTGACGAATGAAGTATCTTATTTTAAGGGTAGATAGAAGATCCGAAGCTTTGATGGAGAGAATTAAATTTAATCATTTAGACTTTGCTTGGTATGCGAAGGGGAAGGACAAGGGCTCAACTTACTCTTGTTTGGTATGAGTAGAAGGAAAAGTAAATGATAAATACTTTATTTTGTTTGGTTATACATATGAGTACAAGGGAATGAAATCTTGTTAAATTTACTCCTATACCCATTTGAATAAATTCATAAATAAACATGTATAATTTCTTTTGTTGAATGTTTAGAGATATAATATATATGTATATTTATACATAACATTTTTTATTACACAATTAATAATATATTTCACATTATATATTTTTTATATATAAAAAAAGGAGAGATAAAATTAAAATAATTTATTTCGATAAAACTTTATATATTTTATGAAAAAATATTTATTCAAATAAAAATTATAAATTATTTGTGAAGTAAAAGAGAGATATTTGTGAAAAAAAGAAAGTAAATCTTCAATAGGTAAAAATGTGAAGGGGGAGAAATGCTGACATAGAGGGAAAGGAACTTCTCTCCTTATTTACTTCTTGTACTTGTATACGTCCAACCAACCAAACAAAATATCTTATTTATTTTTTAGTTTACACTCCTATCATTTGCAAAAGCAACTTCAGTGATCATTCAACTTTATATGTAGAGTTGGCTTTAAGGGTACATCCGGCACCTACATTGAGGTCCCCGGTTTGGTTTCCTTAGTGGCAAGGCTTTTCTCCGATGACCCGTTCAATAATGGAGAAGTGAGATGTGTTTATTAAGGGAAAAAAGAAGCATGTGCTAAACATGCTTTATGAAAATAGCTTTAGGGAAGAAAAAAAAAAGTCATTTCTTCATCTCTGGCATATAATAAGATTTTTTACCCTTTTTCACTGTACATTATTATTAATGTGGATGGACCCTTACAAAACAACAATGATGAACCATTGATGAAATTCTTTGTGAAAGTACCATGATGTTTAAGGTCCATATGCATTCATACATCGAGGGGGGGGCGGGGCGGGGGCAAAAACATTAACGCAAATTCAATAAAAATATGATCGCATCAGACTATCCATAATCAAATCAGCTCTTCAAATCGAGATTTGTTTCTACACACAAAGAAAAAATAATTATAGTTTTATGTACAATTGTTAAGTGTGGCTATAGTTTTCATAAATGGATATTTATAAATCTTTAAAACCTTGTCTTAATAGGCTAAATCCATTAGTTAGGCTTTTTCTTATTCCTTTTAAAAAAAAGTCAAATTAATCATTTAAAGATTAATTAATTAACTAATTAATTCAAACTTATAACGTAGTCGCTTAATCTTGGATTTCAAAATATAATATTACTATTTAACAATCAAGATAAAAGAGTTATGGAAGGAGATTACATGTTACTTAAAACTTTGATTCTATCGTGTGTGACTTTTTAGGTTTATTATTTATTAACAATATAAATTAATATTAACTCTTCAATATTAATTAGACAATTCTAACTTGAATATTCTCTCCAAGTATATTCAAGCTTCCACAAGTCATGAGCAACGTCTATAAACATATCATGACTACTCAATAAATAGTAAAAGATTAATTCTTTGTCATTAGATAACCACATTATAATTACCCTGTATTTAATCTTTCCATTTGTATTATTATAAAGTAATTTTCATTGCTTTATCATATGTCTAATTCTATTTAATCATTTGACTATTTGATAAACATTTTCTCTATAGTTATATTAACGAAGAACTTTCTAGTTAAGATAAATAAAATACATATTAAATATTGTATTTCACTTATTTAATTATAAATGCATCCTGTCACTTACTAATACATAACTTTGTAATAAATATTAGGAATTACACACTACCTTTGACACTTAAAAGAAATAAGTGAATATACCAATAGTAAATTCCAAATACTCATATATAAGTCTCACAGATAATATTTCTAGTCTAGGGATATATGTACGATCACAATTATATTATATTATTAATTAATATGTCACTTGTTCAAGTCAATTATCCACACAAATACTTCTTGTGTTTATTCTTAAATGAAATGTGATTTTTCATTTTCTAATATATTAGTATCTTCATACTAATCATAGAAATAAACATTAATTGATCTTAATGAATTATTCTAATTTAACGATCAAAAGTACTTATTTAAATTATTCATACAAAACAATATCATACTAATTCTTACTCATGAGAATAATATCTCTTAATAAACAATTAAGGATATGAAAAGACAATAAATAAATAAAATATTTTATTTATTAATAAGGTAATTAGTTCTTCTAGAGCATACTAATATAAAATATGGGTCTTTGCAATGCACTTGGTAGTTGGTAGGTTTAGGTTCGAAGTGCTTTTAGCTGGAGCTAGCTCTCTCTTTTTACCTTTGAAAAGAGAGCTTATGAATTAAGATAATAGAGAATTTGGTCCATTGGCAATGCATTGCATGTCATTCTATTCCTATCACTTTTTGTTGATTAATTTGTTGAAGAAATTGGAAGCAACCGGGTGCTGTGTTTCTTTCTAGAAGTAGCACTTTTCTGAACTAAACTGAATATGATATTGGGTGGTATTCTAATACTTTGTGCTCATCTTTGCATACCTTGACCTTCGAATTCAAGATCGCACTTATGGAAACTGGAAACTATGGTATACTTTGTTTAAACAAATATCCTACTAAAAAGCAGATAAGAATGTGATTTAATAATGGTATGCACTAATAGAGCTAAGTACATATTCATTTTAAAATAACAAAATCATTGGAAATTCTTAATTCTTAAGGCCATCATATAGATATTCTAATAACTTATAATTAGGGAAAAATTAAACTCAAAAAACTTATAAATAGAGATAACTATTTGTTGATAATTTGATGAATATTTTGCTTTTTTTTCTTTTCTAATATTACACACTTTCTTCATAAAATATTTTTTCTTCCTTCCTTTCTTAAGGTTCTTTTATGTAGGGACTCGTTGGGGGGAAAAAGCTTTGCATAATAATGATAAATTCATTTTAAATAACTTATAAATAGAAACAAAGTGAATGGTCAATTCCGTCATGAACCAAAATTAAATCCATATTAATTAAAGAGTTACGATAGGATTTACTTTTTTATCTTTTCTCAATTAATTTATTTGCGAGGGTGTGAGATTTAACCAACTTCTTCATACTATGTAATTTGTTACTATTATATACTTCCTCTTCTCCCACACTGGATATAAGTTATTTCAACAATTTTTTTTTATCATTAATTATAAGTTATTATTATCATTATTATTAGTTAATTAGGTATTTGAATGTATTTTTTCTATATTATTCCTCTAATAATATTCTGAAATGATATTAAAATTTTATTTTTTAAAAAATATGATTAAAAATATTTTAAAAATAAAAAATTACATTAATTTTTATAAAATAACTACAATAACATGTGACCAAGAAAGTATTAACTTAGTATGAATGAATTTTTTATTGGATTTTTAAGGAGACGGCCAAAACCGGGGATGACCACTGTACTCCTCAGGTTGACCAAGGATATTTTAGGAAAGTATGGTTGCTAGGTGGTGGACGGGAGTGGGGACCACATACCACATTGTACGCTGGACACGCCTCTCCTCAACCTCAATTGTTCCATAGGAAGAATGGAAGATGAGAAGATGGACCGATGGTAGGGAATCCACATAGCTTATCCAAACATTACCTTAGTCCAATAGAGTATGTGTAAGTGTGAAATATCAATGTGGAGAGAATACATGACAAGTCAATCTCCTTCCGCCTTCAGTTCCAGATGCGATTGTTCCTTTTTTCCCCCTTTTTTTTTTTAAAAAAAAAAAATTTTAAATAAAATTTTCATTAACAGAAAATGTAATTTTAATACAAATTTTTAATAAATATATATAATATAAATGTATAATAAAATATAAATAAAGCGGTTATACAAGTAATTTAAATTTGGATAGAGGTGATTGACGGTACTAATTTGTTACCCAGTTGTAGGTTGTCAATAAATCAGATATATCTGTATCCGAATCCATTTATAACGGGTCTGATCTTTATATTTTTATACTTAGATTCGGCACCTGTCTGGATATGAATAGTAGTACTCTTTAAATGAGTTTGGATATGATATACATAGTTTTAGTCTCATTTAATTTTGGATCCAATTATATATATAATATTATTATATATATATATATGTACACAATTAATCTATTTCTATTATTGTTTCAATTTTATTTTTATTATTTGGCTATAAAATTTTAAATATTCCTTGATAAGTGTTATAATTATTATTTAATAATTAGTATTGATTATTTAAATTTGATTAATAAATGAGTATTAATTTGATTTTTAATCTCTTTAACTTCAAGGTTTTGTTTAACTTATTTAAATTTTACTTTCTTTGATATTATTATAAGTAAATATCATTTACTTTTATTATGATAAAACATAAATAAAAAATAGAAAATATATCTGGTATATTCATTCAATACTCGTTAAGTAGGGTTCGGATTTAAGTAGATTGGACCTATTAGATAATTGGATAGAATTCAGATCGAGATATAAATCTTGCAATTTCAAACCTATTTAGTACAGCTTACACCCTTACCCGGTACGTAGCAGAAAAGAGGGTACCTGGATAGTCTCCTCTCAAGTCTCACCCAGGAATATGCTTCAATCAATGACCGTTGAGTTGTATGTATGTATTTGATGATAATATATTTTGGAAATGACGGGATAAGCAAATTGTGAGGTCAAGCAAAGCTTGATTTGGGAGCTTATCTTCTTTCAAGATTTTTGCTTTTTTTGGATTTTTCTCTTTTACTTCATTCTATTCTATTTTATTGTAGTACTTTTTAAAGAATATGGAATAACTTTATTCCATATGTAACTACCACATATTTTTATTTTCAATTTTTAATTTTCATATTCAATACATGTATAATCATTTAATTTTACTTAAACTAGGTGAAAACCCTCACAATATGCAGCTTTATATATAAATGATTATGGCTAATTTAATATTTTTCGTCTCTTTGCTTTTTCTTTCTTCCTTCTTGATCTTCACAATTACCCCTTTATATGCTTTAGTTAAATTGAATTTAAGAGAATCCATTTTAAAAGAGTAGGAAGAGAGGAAAAGAGATCAAATAATTGCTTAGGTTAATTGTGAGATTATTTATATGTGGGGTTGGTATTATTATTATTATTATTAGTTAAGTCTATATTCTTTAAAGGATACGATTGTCTAATATATCGTGTTCAACTAAAAAGTAATAAAATAAATTAAAGAAATTAATATACTTATACACTATTTCTAGTTTCTCAAAATCATAATAAATTGAAGGATGCATATGTTTACATTCTACATATTTATCAATAAATAATTATTTATTTATGAATATTACAGAGGTTGCTTTATTGATAAAAATTATGAATGTGAATACAAAATCAACTCATGCTTATTACTTATGGGGTTTTTTTTCTTATAAATTCAAATTTATTATTATTTTGTTTGGAAATTAAATGGATTTTGAATAATCTAGGAATATTATGAATATGGTATTTATCTTCTTTTTTTTAATGAATATTTGTTTTGTTGGAAAATCAAAAGTTTTAAATACATCCACCATAATATTAATTCTAATTATTATTATTATTATTATTAAGGAGAAATTAAAAAATAACTATATAGAGTTGATATGTCCCTTCTTGGGACGATTATGCTAGTTCAGTCTAAAGGATAAAAAATAAATTATTTTGAACTCATAAAATATATATATATATATATTTATTCCCTAACGTATGGATCCATTATAATCTTAATGCTCCAAATTACTATCATAGACTTTTATAATCTACCAAATTATAATTTGCCAAGGTTTTAGGTTTCAAGAAGTCATAAACTTGGTAGCTTGATCTTCGTCAAGACAACATGTGCCATCTTAAAGATGAAGTAGACAAAAGAAAAAATTTACTTCTAAATGAATTCGATAAAATAGTGAAATAATAACCTACATTATTGATGTAATTAAGGAAATTTATCCATTTGTGCATATATTGAAATTCATCACTCATTGTCGACATAATACTTGCAATCCACGAGAATTAGAGGTAATTATTCTATAATAATTTACTTAGAACCACATAAAATTAATTGATTAACAACTATACTAAGAGATATTTTTATATATTTGAATCTTGAATAACAAACAAAGATTAGAAGAAAAAAAAAAACGACCATATAGACTTTGTCTTTTGGTGATAGAAAGAGGGTTTTATTGATATAGAAGAAGGAGAAATTAGGTATTATACTGGGGAAGGAAGATAATTGAACAATTTTATAGAGAATCACAAATAAATGAAGAGTTTTTGATAACAAAAAATAAATAATTTTATATTTTTAGTTAAATATAATGAATATTTTATTTTATAAAATTCCAGAGTGATAATTCCAAGGGAAATTTCAAGTTGCATTAACTTTATAAAATCCCAGATACATAATTTCAAGAGGTATTAATTTTATAAAATTCCACAGAGTTAATTCTAAAAGAAAATTCAAAAGGGCATTAAACCCTCGGAGCCTCCAAATCACTAAAATTTATGATTTGTCATACCATGAGTTGAGTTATCAATTTTGTGATAATTGTCTATACTTTTATATCGTATATAATAGATACGCTTTAATTTAATAATTTAATATTTGCGTAGTCTATACCTAATGACTTCTATAATATTCAAGATACTACCCTCGTCCCATAAATATAGTCCATTTTACTTTTTTATGGATCTTAAGAAAAGTTAGTTAGTATAATTAATGTAATTAATTTTAAGGGTAATTTTACTTTTATATCATATATTTAATTTATTGGAATTGAAAGTAATAGATATGAAGAGATAATTAATAATGGTAATATTGTCTTTTAACCTATAACCATCTCTCCTCAAAAAATAAATTGGATTATAATTTGGGACTAAGGAAAAATTAAACTTGAACTATTTTTATAAGACGAAAGTAGTATTAAATACAAGAAAAAAAGATTTTCTAATTTTCTTTACGAAAAAATAAATTTCAATCTTTTTATATAATGCACAATAAGTTCATGACCAAGAGTTGGGCGGGTCTAAACGCTTCCCATTCAATACCTAGAATGGGCTTAACCCATTCAGACTGCTTTCTACTTTATAAACAGTGTAACTGAAAATCCATGAACTGCAAATTGGGCCAGTTCAACTATCCTAATTGTTCAAATTTTTAATGAAAATCGATCTAACTTATCATACCAAATAGAATTTAGATTTTTTTTTTATTTGGGTTGGTTTGATTTTGGATTGAAAATTTTTTAAATGGAAAAATTAGTTTGGTTAATAATTTTGTACTTTTAAATCAAAATCAAATTGAACCAAATCAATCATTTATATGTAATTATATTTATTATTTTACTGATATAATAATTTCTATTTATTTCCATTTTTCTATCCTAAAACATTTGGGAAAGGTATCAATGTGACTTTCCTTATATACATACATATATATATATATATATATGTATTCATAAAGGATGATATAAAATTTAAAATAATGTAATTGCATGACTTGTGAGTAACTTTGTCTATTTTGAAACTAACATTTTAATTCTTGTAATTTGATGTTGATTTTCTTTCTTAAAATAATAAAAAAAATTCTTTTTTACAATCACTTGAATTATTGTAAAGTAATGCATAGTTTACTAATTCTTTTCTACATCTCATAAAAAAAGAAAAATCGAATTTTGTTATCCTACTTTCTCATTATTAATTGAAAATTTTATTGTAAAAGAGTTAAAAAAGCAAAAGAATGCATTGGATATAACATATTTGTTATGTAAAAACTAAAAAGAAAATTAAATTGTATTTATTTTTATAATAAGTGAAAATTTCTTATATAATAAAGATAAAAAAATAAAAATATTTTTTTAAAAAATCAGCATCAAACTTTATGCAAATCGAAACATTATTGAAAAATACACAAAATCCAATCAATAAAAAACATGAGCACCCTGATTCAAGTCATAGATGGCTACGGAGATCCTGCCCGACGCTGGATTTGTAATTCCTGAAGTGAGGTCACGTGGGTGCATTAACGTCAGCGTCAAAGTCAAATTGAACTTCTGCTTCTGTGTCGGCATCTCTTTCCAATTAGTTTTCTATCTCCATACAGTGACGATCGCAGCTGCACCATCACGTGCTTAGTAAAAACAAAGCTTCATTAAAATCATGTAATTTTACTTCATTCATTGGCCACACACACTATAAATTCAAGAATGGATTTCCCTTGATCATTTACATTTATCTCAGACTGGAACACAGTACTAAAAACATGGCCGACGTTTTGCTACTAGCAATAACTGCTTTAGCCATAGCCACGGTTTACGGATCAACAGCAGCTCAAGTTTCGCCACTGCCCGCAGGTACTGCAACTCCGGCTGGTTCATCCAATGCCAGTCAGGAATATGTTGATGCGCATAATCAAGCAAGGGCAGAAGTGGGAGTTGGTCCCCTCAAGTGGAGCGAGATTTTGGCTAAAGCTGCAAGTTTACGGACTAGGTACCAAAGAGATAGACAGAATTGCAGTTTTGCTAATTTGGGAAATAGTAAATACGGTGGAAATCAGTTGTGGGCTGGTGGCTTTGATGTGACACCGCGGGCGGCTGTTGAAAATTGGATTGCGGAAAAGAAATTCTATGATTATGCCAACAATTCGTGTGCCGGTGAACACCGCTGTGGTGTTTATACCCAGGTGGTATGGAAGAATTCACTGGAATTGGGTTGTGCGCAAGCCAAATGTACCAAGCAGCAGTCTTTGACCATATGTTTCTATAATCCCCCTGGCAATGTGGTGGGAGAGAAGCCCTACTAGTGGGAACAGATTCCTGCTGGATCAGGATCAGCTGGCCAAGCTGCACTTCTTTTGTTTTAGTTCTTGAGTTTTTGCACGGTTTTAATGTATGAACTGAAGTTTTATTTTCCATGGTTTTCAAGATGCTGCCAAATTCTTGAATTTTCCACGATTGGTCTGACCTAGAATTTGCTCCAAAGGGAGATAATAAACATTCACAAGGAGTTCAATTTGTTTTAAGATTACAGTTCCATCTGAAATTAGTCAAAACTATAACTATTGGATATAATTAATAATTAGCTGAATCCAGAATTAAATCAAACATATGAACCCAGAATTACACTATACAAATCAGAAGGATACAATCAGTAATACTCCACCGACACACGGCCTCTTTGCATGATGGGGCAGAAAAGGGACCTAATGCACAGAACGCCAAACTACATGCAGGATCTGCAACATCCTTCATCACTCTTTTGCTAATGCTATTTTTACCCTCTGAAAAACTGAGGCTTCTTTCTCTATCAATCAACACAGTCAGTAAAGAAACAAAAGAATACGGAAAACTATGCAAAACATCACAGACACAATCCATCAGCCTAGAGAATCAAGAACTATACGAACTACGTGGATTTTTTTAAGGTACCGAACAATTGCTTCACTTCACGAGTTCCTTGAATATAAGATATCGGAAAGCGAAGTTATGAGGAACCCACTCTATGGTCTTGCGGGACTTCCCAGTCTGACATTTCTTAATGCTTCTTCTGGCGGATTCAGGTAGACATTGCTGGACCATTTCCATTACACCTGCCGGACAAAGGCCTGAATCTTTTGCAAAGGACTCGATGGTCTTTGGTAAAAGGATTTTCTGATCCTTCCTAATACCAAAAGTAGCACGAACGTACTCTTCTTTTGCAGCTTCCAGCTCTGGAATTAGTCTCTTAGGTGTGTAAACACGAACCTGCAGTACGCATACAAGCCTATTCAAAGAATATACAACGAAAAACATGATGTGATATTACACATTATCAAAGAGTAATCATATTTAAGGAGTAGATATTTGAGGACAAATCAGAAGAATACACAGGAAGGAGTAGGAAAAACGATCTCATCAAGCGGAAAAACAGAAAGGAATATCTGAAATTACCGCAGGATCTGAATGGCTCCCTGAACAAAGTGTAAAGTGCAGGAGGGGTTCTGGGCGTTCAATAGCATATGCTTGCCTCTCATCCCCAGCCTTAAATTTTGATTTTGAAGCAAGTAACAAGCGGAGCCACTGCAGCCAAAGGCAATCTTTGTTAGCATATATTCCTTGATTCCCAATTTTGATCAACATGAGTTAAATAGCACTAACTGGAAATAAGAAATAACCTGGCTCTTTCTAAAAAGAAAAAGTCCACTGACAGAGGACAAGATAACCAGAATGATTAGAAGAAAATTGTCATTGAGATACCTGTCCAGGACGAGACATTCGGCATCCCAATATTGTATTTTGTATCACATCTGCACTTACTACATGACCTCCAATGTTGTAGGCAGCCTACATGAAGAAGTGAGTAAGTCATGAATTATTCCTGCAAAAGTTTGTATAATCTATCTAACTATTTCTTACCTTCAAGAGTAGAAAAGCTCTCTTCAAATTATTTTGTGGGATCCCGTATGCTAAATATGCCTATTTGCAAATGAAGAGCATTAGTACCATGCAGTTCAGATGAACATCACACGTAATGTTTTAAGATCAATGTCTTTGTTGCCTAGGGATAGCTTACATGCATCACCAATGAGTTGTGTATGTTGATCCAAAATGCTAGCTTCTCCTCATGTGTCATCTTTCTGGGGTCTATATCTTCTAATTGTGAAATTAGTGTCCTACAATGGGAAAAGTAAATTAGTTTACCGGAAAGCAGGAGGATCAAAGGATTCCAACAATGATTTACAATTGCAAAAACAGTAGAAGAATTTTGATTCTGGAATTAGAAAGGACTGACCCTGACATGAAAGGGACAGCATTCTTACCGAAAATGTTGTAAAAGGTTTTCAATGTCCCCTAATTTCTGACTATCTCGGTATATGCATTGCACTTCAACCATGGTGCTGTAAGGTCCACTGAACTCCTTCAGTCCTTCGATATTGAAAGGGTTATCTAATCGAACATCAAAAGATGAGTCATTTCTAAGCCCTGGGCCTGGACTCCACATGTCATATTGATCCTTCGGAGAAAAACCACTCATTGATGACAAGGATGAAGTGGGAGACGAGAGGCCATTATTTGCTAGAGGGGGATCTGCGAGCTTGCAGTATATCATGGACATACACTTGATCATATCCTCGGAAATTCTGTTTGGTGACTCTGAAATATGATCGGAGATACGGGTGCCAAGATGCTCTGCCAGGCTGATGACATTTGAAGAGGTATGTTGTGCATACTACAGAAAGCACATGAAAGTGTTACAGATTGACATGGTCACTGAATAAGTTCACAAGAATCAGTATCCTCCGTTATCTATCTATCTTGTTACAAACATCATTAAGTGAACAAAATAAGAGAGAATGTTATTGTCCTTAAAAACTCCTGTTAATGGAAATTATAATTTCAAAACAACCAGGAAAGGAAATAGATATAGAGTTATAAATCCACTCAAACATGGGAAAAGAGCTGGTGCAATATACACTTATGCATATGATGAAAGATAAAATTTAGAAGTCCCGATACCTCCATCAAGGATAACGGTTGAGAGTGGCAAGCTCTCAGAGCCTTCCCCAATGACTCTGCAGGGGGTGAATTTTTGCTAGTTAGAGCTGAGCACTGAGATAATGACGATTGACAACGATTAACAGTGGAATCAGTGTATTTCTCCTCTCCCAAACAGCTGTGTTCATTCTGTTGAGTTGGAACAAACCGACTATCAACTTGATGTGCTGGATTATCTCTTTCTGAAGTAATATCTGGTCGAGAAAACTGCAGGCACCTTCTTCTTGGGGTCGTCAAGGGTGAATTTACATGGTCAGGCTTTGCTGATGGAGATAAAGAAGATATCTGCTGGTCAAATGCTTTTCTGTACAGCGAGAGAAGATACTGTTCCAAATGTGTGACTTCCACCTCCAGTACTGCAATTTCTTTAATGAGTTCTGTGGCTGGCTGGAATGACCAAAAGAATCAATACACCCACATGACTGCATCAGTAAACTTAGTTCTACTCTAAGCAAGCAATGACACAAACAAAACAATTAAGTAGACTTAACAAGTGAAAATTTCAACTGTCAACCTTGCATAAACCAAATGGGATCACTATTGACCAGAAAATAACACTGGCATTTCTTGTCTTCATTTCAGGAATAACAACCCACCTTAGGTATTGAGACATCATTCACTATAATTTGCGATGAAGACTTGTAACCCAAGGCTTTCTCGAGAGCACATCTAACAGATACTTGGTCCTGTAGTCTTTTCTCTAGCTGGATTATCTGTAGAAAAATAAGGAAATAATAGAATCACTACAATGTTCTGTTACACAAAAATGTTGGCTTCAGCATTGGAAGGGGCCATTTTCATGTTACTGTTCCAGCTGTTAAAATTAGACCTGCCGTTCTTTAACTATTGTATTCAGCATTTTGATCGTTCTATATATGTTCTTAAAAAGGGAGAAAATGTAGGTCATAATATTTAAATCATGTATAATCTATAGTACCTCCTGCCTCAAAGAGTTCTGAACTTCAGCATTACATGATTGTTTCTTCTTGTTCTTTTCAGAGTCACTTAAGTGTCCCATATCCTATTAAAAGAACAGCAGCAAATTAGAAACATAAAATTAGTTATGGCGAATGCCTCTGTGGCCAGACACACATTCACATTGAGCAATCAGAGAGAAACATCAGATATCCTTAACCCTGAGAGACAATGGAGGTCAGAGAAAGATAATGATACTTTGAGTACAACTTATTTGTTCATCAGATTCTAAGAGAGGGGAGTAGGAGCAAACTTTAAAAGTCATCTTAACTAATGATGCTTGGAGTTTAGGTCTTAGGTTTTCTTACTTTTCCCAAGTTTTCTTCGACGTAATTCCATTTTAGAATCATGAAACATATACAAAATACAAAGAGTCCCTTACCAGCTTCAACCGCTGAGGAGTTTCTGCAGAAGAGTTACAGTTTTCTTCCTCAAATCCCTTCTTATCTGGAAAGCTGCATTGCAAAAGCAATAGTGAATGAGTAATTAACCTGAGAACAATTGTATCAGGCTCTTGACACGCAATCTACTGATGTTATCAGTAATTTCTAAAAAGTAAAAGACTACTTCAAATATATTAATGATGAAAATGCAATTCCAGTCCAAGTTGAACGGAATAAGAATATCTTCACAACAAAAGCAAGAATATGAAGAACGTTTATAGATGCACATAAACCTAAATATCAGATTCAAGAGTTCAAGCAATTCACACTTTTCTATTTTCCCAGACTCATTTTTAACCATTCTTCGAAGTTTTGCCCAATTGCCAAATGAGATTGAACATAACTGCCATGGACGTACTGGGACTCTAAAGAGAGTAACTGTAGCCGGTCCTGAAAGAAAAGTACTACAGTCTTTGCTATTGTTCTCTAAGCTAAGGCATAACCCAGCAGAAAACGTATTTGGAAGTCAAGAAGCCATTAACGTGTGTCATAGCAAAGCATCAAAGTCAATGCTAGTCAACAAAAACGAATCTCAGCACTACCTCTTTGAACGCAGGTGTTTAGAAGTGGAAAAACCCATTCCAGGTAATTTACCAACGGCAATTCCTTCAGAGACCATCTGTGCAAATTTAATGAACTCTTAGCACCTGAACACCAAACAATAGCAGAGAAAGAAATGCAGAAGAAGTGAAGTGATAGAAATAATTGCAAGTACGTTACCATAACCAGCTCTATTACTATGAGAGCAAGCCGGAGGACCTCCAAGATTGGATTTTTGGAAGATGCACAAAATCCCACTGGTCTCAAAGACAACCACAATGGGACCTCAAACACCCAAGCCCCTTGAATCAAAAACCCCACCTGTCGACTTGCATTGCAACAATCAGAATCCTAACAGGCAATCATATGGCTCACCTGTGAATAGAGTCTGAACACAAACAGAGCTCATATGCAAAACGCAAACTACGGCTAAAGATTAAAGAAGTTGGCCCTCTTGACCAGCTTGTGTCTTCTTTCTGAACTGGGCTCTCACTTCAACGCCAGTCACCACTATGGTGTTTGGGCAAATGGTGATGGTTTTGGAATTTCGGAGCATGGAAAAAAAAGGAGGGCTTTTTGAGGTGAAAGATTGGTAGCAGTTTTGCCTTTCTTTATTTGAAAAAAGTCCTCTCTAATCTCTACGAAGACCTCTAAATGTCAGTGTCCAAAAGTAAATATTTTTACCCGGTACACTATAAAGATGTAAAGGTCTACTGCCAGACACGACACAACCACTTACCAAAGGAAAGAAAATTGACAAAGGTTCCTATGAATCGTAAGATCAATTAATAGTACTTTGAGGGTCAGTTTGTATACAATATTCATTTTGATGTCGTCATCTAATTTCATAAAATTTTGTAAAATAAACTTTTAAATTGAAGTTCATTTTTTACTCAAAAAAGAAATTTTTATTTGGAAATCAAATTAAACATCTATTTAAAATAGGATGAATCAATTTTTTTTTATTTTTAAACGAAAAATAAACTCCAATTAAGACTTTTATTTTACGTGCTGATTGATGGAAGATGAAGAATGAAGATGGAGAATGGAGATGGAGAATTGGGTAACTAAACTCACCCTTACTATTAACCTAAACAATCAATCCCTCACTCGGCAAATGGAAAAGAAAAAAAAAAGAAATGGAAAATGCTTCCATATACATCAATTGATAAAAGAATATAGAGCTAAGAGCATTGACACTTGTTAAGTAGGTAGGTTTTAACTGAATGGATGCAAATTTATCTATTAAATATTGAATAAGATCAGGGACCTTGAAAGAGAAACGTAATGCCAATAAAGGAAATACCAATTGCTTATAGTTGATAACTTTAGATTACATTACAGGAAAGCTGGTGAGAGTTGTTGACCGTCCTCGCTATCCCTGTCCCATGTTACGGTATCCATGTACCCTTAGCTCCGAAAATAGGCTTTAGCTCTGTTCTTGTGGCAAAAGCATAACAAAAAAAATGTGTTCATATCAATATGCATTAATGTATTATCTTTTTTTTTTCTTTGTGGGTTATCATTATAAATTAGGACTTGTAGAATCCACCAATTCTGTTTTCATTTTAAAATAGAGGTAAAAAGGGCTTTAGGTAACTTTGAGGTCAACAAAAAGTGAAAAGGGAATAATGGAAAAGTAATTCAAGAATTCAATACAAAATATATTTTTTTTTTTTCTATCGTTGATGTGAAGAGAATTTGTTCAAGATTATAATCAAATTCCATCATCTATGAACAGGCTAAGCCCAATATTGAAGGAGATTAAAACTTCCCAATTAGTGCTCTTTTTGTAAGCTTCAAAAGAGATCATCCCATCTCATCATCGGTTATTGTCCAGACGAATTAGTTGACTTAGTAACATGGTTGTTATAATTGAAGTGCCAAAAATGCTTTGAATTTTTGATTCCACTCGACTTTTAAACTGTAATATTCCGGTGCAGTTTTCCGGTGCAGTATGATGTAAAGATGATGATTCCCGGGACCATATGCCTGGACTGTAAAATGAATGTTTTCTTTTCCCTACTACTTTTGCTCCATAATAAGTGAAAATTTTATGAAATTAAAAGGTATTTTATTTTCCTATTTTGCTCTCATAGTTTATCGATATACACAACAAATCAACTAATTGTTCTGGTTTTTTAAGATTATTTTCTTAATTTTTCTTACAAGTTTTAAATGAGGCAAATATTATGGAATGAGAAATAATAATGGAAATATTACAAGTAAATTGACTCTTCCATTTGTTTGGGAGATTTGGTACAAACATGATCAGCACATGATTAGTTGGTAAAACTCAATCAAAACTCTTCTTCAATATCTGTCAATAATTTGCCATCTCTCTTTCTTTTTTTTTTTTTTGTGTCAAGGAAAAAAAGATAAATATAATCAACTAGTAGTAAGTATGCTATTATGTGAATATAAATTTTGGCAAGTTGCTGAGACTTTTGGCATTAAGATACAAACTATGTATACAACTTTATCACACTTTTGAATATTATTTCCTTTGAAAATGAACAATATTTTGACTGGAAATAGATGGGGTTACCTCATTCCCAGGAATTGAATTGATTTGAACGTTTCTTGTTTGTTTTTCTCCACCAAAACTCTCGAAATTTGGAGAAAATTTTCTCTTGTCACTTCATCCAATTATACTTTCATGTGAATTTAAAAGCATCCAAATGTGTTCATCCAATAGCAAAAAATCTCATGGGACAAGCACAAAGCCTAAATTGTATTAAGTGGACGATTAACGTTAGAATGTCACCTCAAAAGGATGAAAAATTAAAGGGTTTAAAAGGGGACATTGGATGCTTGAAAGGAAATGAGTTTTGTGGGGTTTCTTTTGTCTAATCTCCCCTTTAAAAAGGTTAAGTCTTTTTTTTTTAGATGCCCACGTTGTCTTTGAGTATCAAAGAAACTAACGTTTGTCAAAGAATCCTCACAATTTAATATAATTTGGAAACTGACCATTTCCTGGATCAATACAAAAAAGATTAAAGCTTTATGGGCGTAAGATTGTCAGTCCTCTCTTTTTGTCGCTATTGATGAAATAAAGCTTCTTTCTTTCTTTCTTTCTTGCAGGTTACAGTGATTCAGATGCCAATTGATGATGTAAAGAGAAACGGGCTTCCCACAACTTTTTCTTCTATGGAAAATGGAAACAGAAATGCATATGATATATCACTAATTAGTTTTGGTATTTTTCTTTCTGGAACGTGATCAGCCCTGAATGATTTCTTTGGTCTTTTGTGAAAAGGTCTCTATCGTTCATCACAGGCTTTAATTTCTTGACAAATGTGTACAGAAATTGAAAAGGAACCATTTTTTCTAGTCCAGAATTTTATGGCTTTGATGAGTAATGCTGTTTACTGGTTTTTTTTTTTTTTTTAGTTCTTGATATTCCAGGAAAAAATCTGAAATGGCCAACCAATGGGTGTTGTAATGATAACTTGACGTACTGCAAACCAGACTATCACTAAACGGTGGTGACTTATATTAGTACTCAATTGCAAAATCTGTGCACCACCATTGATAGACAGAAGCTGTCAAAGATATGAACAAAATGAAACTTCTATTTTATCTTATTATCAAGTTTCATTCATATGAAGTGATTCTGAGGATTTTTTCTTTCCAAATGAAGGGAAGGCATACTAGTATAGTATATCATCTGGGGGTAAGTAAAGATTGGAGTTTTTTAATTGAAAACTGACAGACATGCTTTGTTTTGTGGTTTGTTCCATGAATAACTGAGCTGTATTATTAATCAAACCAGGTATTCTTATTTGTTGTGGGTTTCCAAGAGTTGGCATCCTTTATTTTACTTTTAATCTTCGCATAGTTCCAGGCTATTGAGTTTTTTTGTCAACTCTTATTAGTAGTAAGTTCCAAGAACCCAAGAGTCTGTTGATTCCCTTCTGTTGTAATTTTCCAATCAGAACTACTACTATTGAATTAGAGCATGAATCATGCATGATTGCCAGAATTGTCAAAACTGCAAGATACTATAAAATCATAGCAAATAAAGTACTATCGTTCCCTGCAAATTTGCTGCAAAGTTTCAAGGAATCAAACACATATTTCAGCCCACCAAGTGGAAGAGACCAATCAGCCACTAAATCTATAAATTTAGGAAATTTGTTATGTAGAATGTACGTACGTGACCAAAAAGTCACACAACATCCATATAGGGAGATATGAATTCACTCGATATTTACGTTAATCTTTAACTTCATTAAACAGATAAGATTCTTCCCGCCTTTCAATTTTTTTGAAATCTAACTTTGATGTTATGTATCAATCATCAATGGCAACATATGGTTGGCCAATTCATTGAATAGACCAAATCGAGTAGCTGTACTACTAAAAAAGTGAGAAAAACTGAAATTACACAACTGTTTGATGTGTTTCTTTCCAATGAAAAAAGGTAAAAAAGCATGCTCAGTTTTTTTTTTTCTTTCATTTCTGGAGACTGCTAATGATGTCAATCTCACGAGTGAAGTTCTGAGCATCGTTTTTTGTTTCTTGCAAAACACACATATTTATATGGTATTTGTTTGTTTTCTTTAGAAAACGTACGCTGCGGGCAGAGACAGCGCCCGGGAATTGTTAGCTTAGAGGTCACTCTGCCGAGGCCAACAGAGAGAGCCCAAACCAAAAGGGGTTTTCGGTAGTTTCGGAAAGGCGTATAAATAGAATCCCCACAAATCGACAGAAAAAGTGAACTTTCCAAAGGCATTTGGACAAGAGAGTCAATGCCAATTATATATGGATACAAAAAGGCATCTTCTTCTCTCCTCCCTCCCATTGCCGCCCTGTTGGGTTGTGTTGTCCCCACTTGCGCAAAACCCAAACAGCGAGTTCATATCAGTATGATTTACAATCATTCAAAAGAAAAGAAAGGGAATTCTTTCTTTAGGCCATGAATACCAGATTGAACTCATATAGGAAGCACCAATTTTATATAGATAATAATATAAATAAGAAATTACGTAACAGGTATAATTGTCCAAGTTATACTTTCTTTTGTAAAATTTGATCAAGTATCAATTCCAAATTTTTTGGTCAGTTTTCTATATCATATTCTATTAATTCCACTGATGATAAATATACGCTTACTAGACTTTAGAAAAACTTCATTTAAACTGTGATAATATATTATTTTATTTAATAATATAAAAACTTCATTTAAACTGTGATAATATATTATTTTATTTAATAATATAAAAGATGAGTTAATATATCTCAAACTTTAAGTACTTCTACAATTTATTTTTATTTTTTTATAATTTATATCTGTTGAAATTCTTTATAATTTGAATTCTATTGTCCACTATATCATTTGGATATCTATATAGATATATATATATATATATATATATAATTTACAAGTATTATACATATCAGTTTTATGCATACACATCGAATATTTTTTCTTTTTTCAAATTTTAACCAATATATAGTAGTATTATATTCTTGGTCCGTCTCTGCAACCAACACTAACCACACCAGAGCCACCACTGTATACATCCACTGCCAAAATTTTGTAGATCTTTTTGGCCATCACCTAGTACCGGTACATTTATATGCCTGTGACCACGAAGATATTGGTTCTAGATCAAGATGTTACTACTGATTCCTCCAACTTATCCTTGATGAAATGACAGAAAAGTTATGCAATTTATATGTTCTTGGAATACTACCTCCGTCCCACAATATAAGGCTTTAACTGTCGTTTTATAAGGATTAAAAAATAATAAATATATGTTTATTATGTCTAGAATACCCTTATCTTTCATATTTATAGTTATAATTATATTTCTTGATAATAAATGGATGAGATATTAAATAAAGGGTAAGAGTGAAAAAAACATAATAAATATGCATTGTAAAATTACTTATATTTTGTGACGGAGATAGTATTATATAATTATGAATGGAACAAATATGGAAACGATTCACAAGAAGAGTGTGAGTCAAACCAAGGAGACTGGTTATTGGGAAGGAAACTTTTTTGAACATGCATGGATCTTCGTCCAAAATTATGATTCAAAATAACTAGTACTATAATAATAACTCACAAACTAGACAAAGGTCTGCGTAATGCGCACGACATATATAATTAAATAATTTATATATTTATTTTTTTTATTAAAAGTGTACTTTGTTTATATTGAAAATTATTTCTCTCATCATTTAAAAAACAAATGAAAGATTGCTGTTTTTATTTTATATTAGTTATAAGTTTATATTCAATAGAATAATACTCGAAAATGAACTTTTATCTAAATGTTATTATGGACAATGAAATTTAATTTATTTTTAAACTTTAGTTAAATCTCTGAGATTATAAATAAAAAATAAAGGTCATCCAATAATAAAATTATGACTCAATAAAAACATTATAACCCCTTTTCAATACAAAAAAAAATTAATTTGAAAGAATTTTGTGAGTCTATATTTGTAAATTCTCTGGAGATGTCTCTACTTATAAATATATATATATTATAGTAATAATATATAGATTTATAGTAAAAACCTTACTCGATTATTGATTTTTGAAAGTCCAATCTTAGATCTGCCCCGTGATGAGTGCACTGATGAGTGCAGCATAGAATATATAATGTGAAATAAGAAGTCTGAGTAATTTGATAATCCAAGTCCTAGTAAAATATTAGTTCTCCTTATGGTACTGGTATGTTGTTTCACACATTTTAATTATATCTGAACCAATTTTTTTGTCCATAAATGTTGACTCTCTAAACTTAGTTGCTTTTTTACTATAACTTTTCTTAAAAAAATTATAATCTTTTCAATTATAAATTATTCACAAAAATAGAAATATAAGGCATAATATTTAATAAAGATCCAAAGCTCCGACAAATCAACTCAACAATAATTTAACACTGCAATATTCACAGGTGCATATGTATCCTGCATGATATAAATAGTAAGTTTGACTCAATTTTATTTAAATTCTAATTCTGTCAAAAAAAAAAAAAAGATTGCAAAATGTTAGCAGAATTCTCCACTCCACTTGATTAAAAATGAGACAGTAATTATTATTATTATTATGGTTTTTAACTGTGTCTGCTGATTATTTATAAATCATAAAGCGGTCAAAGCTTGGATTGAGATAAGAAAAAACGCCCCAGCTTTAATTTTGGGATGATGATGATTCTAAAGCTCGCATCTAAGGAAAGGATTGCTGCTATCTTTTACCTGCCTTTTTTATCCTATCTACGGGTCTTTGTGCTTTTCCTTTTCTTTATAAATATATATATATATATATATATATATATTTTAAAGAACTTTCTGTTAAGTTAGAAGGGAAAAGTAACAGAGTTTTTTGAGTATATACTGTTAGTCTATTAACTAATGTGTTATATATATATTTAGTATTTAACTATTTCATTCATTTTAGAATATAAATTTATTTTGTTAAAAATATTTTATTTAGTTCGTAATATAAATTAATTTATAATTATCAATATATTATTATGATTAAAATTATTTTACTATCATTTATTATTTATTTATTTATTTTTAACAAATAATATTCAAATCAATCTTTTACACAAATCTTAACTATAAATCCATTAGCTGTAAATTCAAAACTAAAATCTACTAAAATAGTATGTTGACTTGTAGGAAGATTGCTTGTTGCTCAGTTTCTGTTGGGTTTCCTTTTCCTGCTAGTGGAGATTGCAGAGGTTTATGCCTATGTGACAGTTTGAAGCTTCTTTACTGCATGCTCGATTTTTTTCCTGCTCTGCCAGATGAAGGAAAAGTCTGCGGAATCTTTGAAACTGAGATGAATCAGTAACCATATAATTTTATCTGTAACAATTATTACGTTAGTACTGACCAAAAGTTTCCGTTTTCTTTTCCCCATTTTTTATTTTATTTTAATAATAATAATAATAATAATTAGGTAATTTGAATAATATAATTTGTTTATGCTTTTTTAAGCTATTGGGCCGAACCACAATATCAGGAAGCAGGCTAGATGGCCCGAACTTAAAGGCTGGCTAGCAAAAGCTACAGAATAATGGGCCTCCTATGGAACAAAATCAATTAATAATAGTCCAGCTTTATAATTATTATTTTGCCCATCATATATATAGATTAAGGTTAATTAGCGTGACTAATTAATAATTATAGTATGGCTTTATTGTTATACTATTATTGTACATATAATATTTTTTGTTTAGATTGTATGTTTGTGTTTTGAAATTCAAGTTAAATATATTAAATAAATTTTTTTATCAAAATTTTGTTATTAGCTAGTTAAAAATGATTTAATTTTTTATAATTTGTCTAATAAAAAATAACACATTTAATTATGCGAGTATAGGGAATTAGAGTGGCATCTAAAGGTGTAATTGAATGATTCGAATGTGAAGTTTGTATGACGCTGGTTGTGAGTCAAACTTTATTTTGCTCTAAATTCTAACTTTAATGAGTTTGTAATGCGTATGAGTTTAGTCTAAACATCACTTATAATAAAAAATAAAAATATTATTATACAAAATCAACAATTTTGAGACCAAGGCTTTTTAAAATGGACTCAATGCTAAGTTCATCGAGAGAATTTTTCGAAGTAAATCCATTAAGTTATCAAATATACGTAAAAATTTATTCCTTTCTCTTTGTTACTATTTTTTGCAAACTTTTCATTACATTAGTAAAGGTGATAATAATTAAATAATAACGCTTTGATTAAGCGCGTTTTGAATAGAGTTTTATGAAAAGTGGAATAGTATAGATGATTTTGTATTTTCTTTTTTCTTTTTTTTTTCTTCGGATTCATTGAATTTCTTTATATCTAAAAAATTGAGTGAATTATTTTATTTTATTTTGTATTGGAAAATGAAGAGATTTGAATATTTAAGATTTATATATGTGATATTAAATTCATCTTCTAATGCTTTATTACTTTTTTTTTTCTTGTTTCTATAATTTTTTTTTTACAAGTGATGCTAGATTGCTAATAATTATAAATTCATCAACGTTAAAATCTATTATAAGATCGAGTTTAATTTAAGACTTGCATTATATAAGTTTCACTTTCGAATCATTCGGTCATAATTTTGGATGTTACTATACTTTATTACTTAATTAAATTATGTTATCGAGAGTAAAGGGATACGTTAAATATTTCATCAAAATTAATTTTTATTATTTAATTTAAATTATCTTTTTGAAAGAGGAAGCGCACATTGAACATTTCATCAAATTATTAGTTACTTTATATGACCAAATTGGGAGAGGAAGGATACATCTAATATTTTATCAAATTTTCATAATTTAAAAGAAAATAGGAGGAAAAAAAATTGGTTAGATGGCAAGTTGAAAGATAAAAAAGTTATCATTTGACTCTTTGTCAATTATGGGAACTTATTTTATAAGTAATGACAATAAATATATGCCTTCCAATCTTAGAACAAATCTTTACTTATTAATAAATTTGATTGGTGAATTAAAATTTTTAAGAACAAATTAACTTATTAAACAAATAAGTGAAAAAAAAGCATTGATATTCCTTAAGATGTAAGCATTGAATTAAATAAAATGCCTATCAAAACATAATACATAAATCTAATTATTATTATTTTTAAAAAGAGTAAATTAATTTGTTCAAATTTCAAAGGTAGTTAAAAGGGATATACATTGAAATTAAGGGTGTAAAATGAAATTAACCGTTAAAGCTTCAGTCTTTTTCCTGTTGACGGAACGGCTTGCGTACTGTTCAATGAACTTAAAAGTATTAAAAGCACCGCATCTCGAAGAAATACGAAGGGTCAAGATTTAACAAGCAAACAAATCTTGAAAATTCCCAAAATACCACTAAATAGTTGAAATTAAATGGTAGTATGAATTTATCCCTACTAATAAATCTTTTAAAAAGCAACGTCACGTTACAGAGCCATTACCTAAAGAGCTGCACATCAACCGGCACCCAGAATTCCAAGAAAATAATCCCAAGCGAAATTTCTCAACCCCTACCTCGCACCTCTGCAACCCCATCAACATACCTAGGTTTTTAATTTTCTCCCTTCTCCAGTACAAGTAATTTTACCCAGTAATAATCAATAACCCAGCAGACCAGAGCCCTCTCCCATATACCAACCACGCCCTTCCCTTGCCCCCTCCATTCATCTGTATTTTCTTTCATACAACTTTGGGGGGACTTTTTGGACCTGGGCATGCCCACCCACCCCGTTCATCTAATCTTAAAACCAAAAAAAAATCAGGTCACCCACGCAATCCACATCTATTTCGTCAGTATTTAAACCTCCTCTATTCTAGCAACAATTATATATTTATATTTTTACTAGTATTAGTCAATCACTAAATATTAAAACCTCCATCACCACCAAAATTCCCACAAAATTCAACTGCAAAATTAGAGGGGTGATCTTCAGGGCTAAGGTACATTACCACTTTACCACCATTACTGGCTATCTGCAATTTGGATTTTTATTAGGCATGTATGCCATGCCATTGTTTATATATATAGACATACAGACCTTCCGATATGTAACATTATGCACGTAGCAATATAATATGGCCATGGCTTTTGTGGCCCTTCTTTTTACCAAAAGGGTTTGGCAAAGTAATTACCTATGATATGGAAAACGACTTCTATTGTTTCGATTTTCTCAATTTTAATCGGCCTTTCACATAGGGATTTTAGGGCATAGATTTTAATTAGGGCCAAACTTAATGTTTAGGCTTGTTTTAACACATTGCTGATTTCCGCGACCAAATTCAGTTATTGATTCCACAATTTATTTATTTTTGCTCTTATTGAAAGAATGATGCAATGGGTTTCAATTTTTTTGGAGCTTGTAGATTGTGGAATTTATTTCTGGTGTCAACTTTTAGAAAATTTGCCATTTTCTTTCAGCAATCGAGACTGTAGCATAAAGCTGCGGTCTTTGCAAGTAAATGGAGGGCATGCCTTAATTTGAATCGATTTCCAAAATTTTCTCTTCTTTACCTGGAATTCGATACACATAATAACACGAAAAGAAATAGATACATGAGTATTTTGTACTTGTGTGTGCGGATTTTATGTTTATGTACTAGAATTAACAGAAAGCTGAATTTTTGTGGAGAAAAACTGGAGTAGCGGATTTTTTTTTGTTTTGTTTTGTTTTGTTTTGGGTGTATAAAAGAATTGACTTTTGTGAGTCATTAGCGTCTCATTTAGTCAGTGCTTTAGGACTTTATGGAGTAAATTAGGCGATGGGAGGCATCTTCATGCCAGGTGGTTAATGGGGAAGAGGTTTTGCTTAGTGGTGTCCTTACCAGTAGCTTGTAGTAATAATGACGGATTTTAGAATTAATATTTTTTCAAGTGTCATTTTGCAAGCCATTCTTGGTTCATTCTTTTTGTGGTAAATGTGATTTGAAGAGTTCTTAAATACTTTGTGGGGATCTTTTATGAGTTTTGGTCATTGCAAATGTTAGCAAACCGTGCTCTGAGCTAGCTTTTTGCTTAGTGCAATATATTTTGTGTTTCAGATGCCTTTTATTTTAAATAATTTAGCCCCTTTTTTTCCCTTAAAATTTCTTTTTAATCAACTAAATACATGGTTACTGGAAAGGAAAATGTATCCATGTTAAATTGCTTCGTGAAGGCCTCAGAGGCATTACGGAATTCATTCTTCAATATTCATTAAGATATGAGTCTACCACATTCTAGAAAGTGTTTACAACCAAATTAGATGTTAAAAAAAAGAAAAAGAAAAAGAAAAGGTACAAGTTAATGTGTGTTCTATAATATAATTATTATCTGTAATGACCTCTGTATGGTTTGTGGCATTTTAATTATTTAAATTCAGTTCACTAGTATGCCCAGAAAAATTATTCTATCCTTGGAATATTTTATTGATGACTTCAGCAATGAACTTGTAATCATAAAATCAATTCACTAGTATGTCCAAAAAAATTACTCTTTATTATTGGAATATTTCATTGATGACTTAAATAATGAAGTAATGAACCACTTAACTTGTAATCATTCATATAGTAAGAGAATGTTCTATTCAGAATGTACCTGTGATATAGCTTGTATATGACCTAGGTATCATGTTTATAATGCTTGGCTCTAACTTGGGATGGCAAGCTGTGCCAACGGAATAAGCTTATCTAACTTTGCCTTTGCTTAGAATGGAGAAACAAAATGTTTATGTGACAGGATGGAATGGCTAAAATTTTGCCTGTGATTCTTTTGATTAATGTTTGTTTGAGTCGATTCCTTGGAAACATAGAGCATGTCTTGAAATCTAGATACATGTATATTCAAAGTTCCTTTTTTCTCTTTTGAGGAATATAGTTGGGCCTGCAAGCAATGAAGTTGTAAGGTATGAGAAGTACCTAAAAGGACTAAGGCATTTTGATCTATGACTCTGAACCAATAGATTTAGAACTTGTTTGTTGGCTGAGAGAAAACTGTATATTTCTTTGTTTAAGTAATACTTACGAATTTTTCTTTTTCTTTGGACTTATTTTGTTGAATATCATCACGTGTTTCTGAACATTCAGCATTCTGGAAACTTTTGTGCACAAACTTCTGGTGACTAATGGCTGTTTATGATTAATTTATTGTCTTAGCATTTATGTTGTTGGTTAAATATTTCTCCTTTTTAAATGTGACTTCTAACATTTCTTTCCAAGTTCTCTTTGAAATGGTTTTTGCTCTTCTAATCATGTGGATATTTTCAGTATGGTTTGCCTAAAGGGGAATATCAGTTGAGTTTGCACAATGGTAGACATTATATGGTATCAAAATTATAGTTTGGAGTAATGGAAATCCTTCCTTGTTCTGGAGTAAGTTATGTAAGAGACTCTGAGTGCTCTCAACAGAGCTCAGGAACTGCTCTCATGTGTAGTGGAGAATCAGATGGTGTTAAGCCTACAGAAGAAGTTCAAGGAAAAGAGACAGATGCTAAAGTTGATGAATTGCAGCTCAATGTAGAACTACCTCGGGAGGAAGGAGATGATGAACGTAAATGGAAAGTTGAAGGACTTCCTACATCAGAAGGTGACAATAATGGGGATACATATTATGAATTTGAGGCAGATAGTCAAAAGTTATCCTTTGATTCTCATGATTATGGAGACGACAAATTCAACACTCAGGATCACTCTTCAGGACCTTGTGTGGATACAATTGAAAGTGGACAACAAGGCAGCTACCAGGAGAAAGGTCCCTCCCTTTCTGAACCAAAATGGCTAGAGCAAGATGAATCTCTGGCTGTCTGGGTCAAGGTATGTATTGACCTTTCGAGGGCTTTATGCTACTGTTCTATTTGTGTTCAATACACAAGAAAGCATCCTAGTCCTAGATCTGTGATCAGAAGACAAGGTTTCTGATAATGCTTTGACTGCTTGCTGTAAGGTTGTCTACTTTGCAATTCTTGCTTCGATATAGAGGCCGTCTAGGATTATAGTATGTATTGTTGCCTATTAGGCTATTAGCTATAGAAATCTTGAATAAGAATTTGACCATCAGAATATATATATTCAAATAAATAACTTACCTGAACTTCTGAATATGTTATAATTGTAAGATAAGCGCCCTATCTGAAAAAGTATAAGATATGCCTGGAAGTGCTCAAGAGTTGAGAAATACACATTTCAGCGTGGTGGGTGGTGTCAGATTTCTTATGGGACGTAAAAGTTTGTTAATGCTTTTGATAGTCTTCTGTCTCTTTGATTAACATATTTTGGAGTCTAAATTTGAGACAATGATCTAGAAATTAGTCCATTTAAAATTTTGGGTTGAATTATGCGGTAACATGATCACATGATTCTTTTAATATTTAGACAGGAATAGTCATGGGATCTGTAGCACCATGCCACTCCATTCTTATATATCAGGCTAATTGAGTCTTTACCTATCTATGGAGGTCTATTTCCATTAATTGAAACTTCTACCATGCTAACTTACTCTGATTTTTATTAATGATGATTTTTTTCTTCTCTTTTTGTGTGTGTGTACTTTGGTTGGGGGCTATAGTGGAGAGGGAAATGGCAAGCAGGAATTAGATGTGTGAGGGCTGACTGGCCATTATCAACTTTGAAAGCTAAGCCAACTCATGATAGGAAGAAGTATCTTGTCATATTCTTTCCCCGTACAAGGAATTATTGTTGGGCAGATGAGCTTCTTGTTCATCCAATCCATGAATTCCCACAGCCAATTGCATACGAGACACATGAGATTGGAATAAAAACAGTTAAAGATTTGACTCTTCCCCATCGGTTCGCAATGCAAAAACTTGCTGTTGGCATCCTGAGCATCCTTGATCAACTGCGACAAGAGGTTAGCATGTGCACATGTTCATGCTTTTATATATTACGGTAATGCTATGGAGTGCTACGGAGCACACCTAATGGGTCATTAATTCTCTAATGGCCAACAGTTAACTCAACTGTCTTTTTTTTTAGAAAAAATAAATAATAAAATTTGATCAAGTATCCCAAGGGTAGGTTTATAAAATATATTTATAAAAAATAATTTTTTATAGAAGAATTTATTTTTTCATTAAAAAAAAAATACAGTTGACTTAATGGTTGATCATTAAAGACTTAACAAGAGCACTCCATTAGGTGTGCTTCGGACTCCATAACATTACTATATATATATATATATATGTGTGTTCTTTTTCTTTCTAACCTGTTCTAACATTATTTTAGGCTCTGGTAGAGACTGCTTGCAGTGTCATGGCTTGGAAGGAATTTGCAATGGAGGCTTCACACTGTAAATGTTATAGTGACCTTGGAAAGATGCTTTTGAAGATCCAAAATGTAAGAGCTTACTTTGGTTGTTACTCTTTTTAGTCTTTTTCTTGAGCGCGAGTTAGTGTTGTTGAATGTCCACAAGGTAGTGAAATCTTACTGCTGAAATTGAATGATTTTATTTTGCATTTCCTTTTTCCTTCCATTCTAGGCTTTTAAGGTAATATTATCACTTACTGTCTCAGATGTTACTGCATTGCTGCATTAATTCACATTGGCTGCAACATACTCTTCCATCTTGGGCACAGAAATGTCAGAATGCAGATAGTGCCGAATCCGTTGAAACACTCAAGGAGGTATACACAACTTACCTTGTGATTTTATCACCAATTCTACCATCTTCTTTTAAAATTTTTTATTTGCTCTGCATAGTTTTCTTCAAATCTAACTAGTTTTAGTTAAGAGGAATACTATGCTTGGGAAAATTTTACTCCATTTCTTACATTCTATGGGATTTCTTTGCCTTTCCTTCCTGATCAGAAAATTCTGAAATTGAGTACTCTACCGAGTTTTTTTTTTTCCTGAAAAGGAAAATGCGATTTTATGTCACCATGCTTTGCCATGATTTCATGTTTTCCTTCGTAGAGACCTCCAAAGACTTTGCAACTATACCATAGCAAGTAATGCCCTCATTACCAAACACTGTCAATTGTCAAATAATGTTGTCAATTAGCTGGTAGTTTTCTGAAGTATCCAATTCATGTATATTGGTGGTAAGGTGATTTAATGTGGCCTTAACAAACAAATTCCTGCTGTAGACATTGTTTTGCACTCATTTTATTCACCATTCAGGTGATTTTTTGAGTTGCTCTAGTGCCTTAAGTGTTGAGTGGCCACAGTGGAAGCTTGTCTTCTTTTTAAATGACCAATAATTTCCAGAATAATATTCAGTGTTTTCATGACCATATTTCATTTTGGTGCATATTCTCATCAATTTTGCTAATATGATGTCTTCCCAATTTGCAAACTGGGAATAAGAAGGAATTCTAGTTTATAAAATGGTTGATTCAAGTTTGATTATTGCTATTTCTTTCCCCCAATATTGACCTATACAGAACATTTTTCTGCTCTAGGAATTGGTAGATTCTATCCTTTGGGATGAAGTGCACTCACTTTCAAATGGATCAGCACAGCTGGAGTTGAACACTGAATGGAAGACCTGGAAACATGAAGTTATGAAATCGTTTTCCATTTCAAATCCTACAACTAATAGTGGTGAAATGGAGCATTGCAATAATGATAGTCCATTGGCTACGGAGATTCAGATGAGCAGAAAGAGGCCTAAACTTGAAGTTCGTCGCGCTGAAGGTCATTCTTCGCAGGTGGGCCCTATTTCCAATCAGGATCTTTCAGTTGAAATTGACTCATCTTTTTTCAGTGGTGATACACAAAACACTGCACCATTAGATTCTGAAGCTTCTAAAGATTCCCTGTCTCTGGAAGGAACTGCTCCAACTGGCTCCCCTGGTAGTGTTGCTGATAGGTGGAGTGAGATTGTTGTTGAAGCTGGAAATCCTGATGTTATACAGATGAAGGATGTCCAAATGACCCCCCTAAGTGCTTCTGGTACAAGGAAGTCTCTGGATGCTGTGAACAAAAGTCGTCAATGTGTAGCTTTTATTGAAAACAAAGGAAGACAGTGTGTGAGGTGGGCAAATGAAGGTGATATTTACTGTTGTGTGCATTTGGCCTCTCGTTTTGCTGGTTGCGTGAAAGCAGAACCTGTGGTTCCTATTGATTCTTCAATGTGTGAAGGCACCACTGTCCTTGGAACCAAATGTAAGCATCGCGCACTGCATGGTTCTTCCTTCTGCAAGAAACACAGGCGCAAAGCTGATAGAGAAGTGATCTCTAGCTCACCTGACAACAAGCTTAAAAGAAAGCATGATGATGGTGCAAATGCAACCGTATGCAAAGAAATTGTACCAGTCGGAGGAGTTGAAACTATATTTCAAGTAGATATGACAGCAGCTATTGGTGGAGAAGCTTTCAACGGGAACTATTCAGTTATGTTGCCGGAGCATTCACAGGAAGAGAGTAATGTTGGGGATGTGGGACACTGCATAGGTCTGGGGCCTGATACTGGTAATGAGACTTGCCTGGAACTACCAAAACGGCATTCTTTGTATTGTGAGAAGCATCTACCAAACTGGCTTAAACGTGCAAGGAACGGAAAAAGTAGGATAGTTTCAAAGGAAGTTTTTGTAGAGCTCCTGAAGCATTGTCATTCACGGGAGCAAAAGCTGAACCTACACCAAGCTTGTGAACTCTTCTATAGGCTCTTTAAAAGTGTTCTAGCTTTGCGGAATCCTGTTCCAAAGGAAGTTCAATTCCAATGGGCCTTATCGGAAGCTGCTAAAGATGCTGGGATTGGAGAATTCTTAATGAAATTAGTCAGAAGTGAAAAGGCGAGATTGCAAAGGTTGTGGGGCTTTAGCACAAATGAAAATTTGCAAGCTTCAACCTCTGTTGAGAAACCTCTCACTGTAACCAGGGCAGTTGATACTGATCATGATGATGAGAACATCCTGAGGTGTAAAGTTTGCTCAGAGAAGTTTCTTGATGACCAAGCACTTGCAACACATTTTATGGAACATCACAAGAAGGAAGCTCAATGGCTCTTCAGGGGTTATGTTTGTGCCATTTGTCTTGATTCCTTTACTAATAAGAAAGTTTTGGAGGCACATGTGCAGGAGAGGCACAGAGTGCAATTTGTTGAGCAATGTATGCTTTTCCAGTGTATCCCTTGTAGTGTCCGTTTTGGAAATACAGAACAATTGTGGTCACATGTGCTTTCGGCTCATCCTGATAATTTCAGGCTTTCAAATGCTGTTGAAAATAACACCTCTGTGAATGTGGATAATATGCACAATATTGTGTCTGATAAGTCAGTGTCAGCAGAAAATGTCAACTCTGGAAATCAGTCTAGTGTTCGTAAATATATTTGCAGGTTCTGTGGCTTGAAGTTTGATTTGCTACCTGATCTTGGTCGCCATCATCAAGCAGCTCATATGGGGCCAACTCCTACTGGTCCTCACATACCAAAGAGAGGGCTTCATTTCTATGCTCAAAAATTGAAGTCAGGGAGACTTACCCGTCCTGGATTTAAAAAAGGCCTAGGATCAGCATCCTATAGGATTAGGAGTAGAAATGCTCAAAGCATGAAGAAACGTATCCAGGCTTCAACTTTGATTAATACTGCAAAATTGAAAGTTCAACCTGCTGTGTCTGACACAACTGATCTTGGTAGATTAGCAGATTCTCAGTGCTCGGCTATTGCTAAGGTATTATTTTCTGAGATTAAGAGAACAAAACCACGGCCTAGTAATATGGACATAATATCCATAGCTCGGTCCACTTGTTGCAAGGAAAGCTTGCAAGCATTGTTAGAGGTGAAGTATGGAAGCTTGCCAAAACGCATATACTTAAAAGCGGCCAAACTTTGCAGTGAGCAAAGTATCGTAGTGAATTGGCATCATGAAGGGTTTGCTTGTCCAAGAGGATGTAGACCAATTCTAAGCCTGGATGAGTTGCCTCCTTTGCTGCCTCGTTCAGATGATGAAGTTAACCCCGGAACTGTTTTCATTAATCCTGCTTCCAGTGAATGGACAATGGATGAATGCCACTATATCATTGATTCCCGTCATTTTAATCAGGACTCTGCTGAGAGAATTATTCTATGTGATGACATAAGTTTCGGTAAGGAATCAGTCCCCATAGCTTGTGTCGTTGATGAGAATCTTTTAGGTTCTCTTCACATCCATGCAGATGGTTCTGATAGTGAAATTGCTTACTCTCTGCCATGGGAGAGCTTTACGTATATCACGAAGCCATTGCTTGATCAATCCATGGGGGCCGAAGCTGAGGTATTTGTCTCTGACATTGATCCTCTATTCTAATATATCCTGATGCTGGATGTGCCGTATGGTATATTAAAATCAAATTATCGATCACATAACAAAATACAAGTCATTAACTGCGATTTTTTTGTCCCAAAATATAAGTCATTTTGCAATTATCAATACTTATTTTTTATGTTTTTTCCATTCTTACCCTCTATTTAATATCTTCCTTCATTTATTATGAAGAAATAGCATCATAGTTATAAATAAGAAAGATAAAGGGGATTTATGTAACATAGTTGCATTTAAAGAATCTCAATTTGTGTGGCTTCTAGAGACTTGTATTTTGGGCATTTGGTGTATTTATTTGTACAATGGAAAAATGGAACAAACACGGGGAAAAAATTGAAAATAAGAAGGATGTATATTTCATTTCTTTTAGTACACCCCTTCCTCATGATCACTTTTCTTGTCTTCATTTTTGGCCATTTTGTACATTTGAGGAATATTTCCGTCCATTTGTCTCTTTGATTGCAGCTTCCTTTCAATGTGCTTTACAAAGTCACCGTGTTTTCTTCTAGTTCTTTTTCTCTCATGCATTTAAGTAAAATCTTTTTGTCATACTACTTGAAAATGTTGCCTTTTTCATTAATTGATCATAAAATATTGGTTTTAAACACATGTATGCTTGCTGTGATGTAATGATACTTCAACCAATTTTCTTCTATCTGATGCTTCTAATTGGTAAATGCATATTTGCTTGCCTAGTTCCCTACTTTTTGAGACTTATAATATCAGTTAGTAGATAGTGTTCTACTTGCATTGTCTTGTTGTGCTGTCTGAGATTTGCTGCTTACGAATAAAAAAAGGCTATCAATGTAATCTACCAAAAATGGTTTGTTCTTGATCTTAATGGATAGACATTCTTCTGCATGAGTGTCATTGTCAAAAGCTTCATTGTCAAGACAAAGAGAAGTTCTACAAAACTAATCTGTGTCTGATTGCTTGTGTACTTTTTCTCTCTCCCTCTTCCTCTCGTGCAGAGTTCACAGTTGGGGTGTGCTTGCCCTGATTCAGTTTGCTCTGCTGCAGTCTGTGATCATGTCTACCTTTTTGATAATGATTATGAAGATGCTAAAGACATACATGGAAAACCAATGCATGGGAGATTTCCATATGATGAAAGGGGTCGTATTATTTTGGAGGTACAGAACCATCTCACTCTGGACTATATCATGTGTCTGAATAGTTTTGGTTATGTCTTCCTCTTATTATCTGGTTCTACCTATTTTAGAAAATCATGTCTGGAGATATAACATTATTACTCTGTTTCTCTTTATGCATTGTACCCTCTTTTGGGCATTTTATAATTTCTGGTATAAAATGGCTTGTTGGAAAATCGGTGCCCTTGAAATATTTAGAAGTTTGAAAAATTCTCTCCTTTTTATACTAGAATTTCCTTTTTAAGATTCTGATCTCTGAATTGTGTCATAAAATGGAACTGCAGAATGAGTCAATTTGTTTTGGCAATGTTACTGTATAAATTATCTTTGAACTGCTTTCTTCCTGGTAATCTTATAGATATAGTTCAATTCTATCTTAAAAGTTATGTATACTAAATTTGGGTAAGTCATGCTAGCCTAACAAAGCTCATTTCTGGTTGAAATGTCAGGAGGGTTATCTAGTTTATGAGTGCAACCAGAGGTGTCGATGTGGCAAAGCATGTCAGAATCGAATTTTGCAGAATGGGGTGCGAGTGAGGTTGGAAATATTCAAAACAGAGAAAAAGGTAATGAGAAGATTACTGTTAATATTTGAGATTCTTTGTTATCTAACTCTTCCTTTTCTGGCTCCCAGGGTTGGGCCGTTAGAACGAGGGAACCAATCCTGCGAGGCACATTTGTGTGTGAGTGCATTGGGGAGGTTATAGATGAGGTTGAGGCAACTGAGAGGCGCAATAGGTTTGGTTAATGTCTGATTTTGATCGTTTGTTCCAGCTTCTAGAGTTACTCCATTTTACTCACTTGTTTTTTTGAATGATGCTTTTGTTCCATGGGCCAGGTATGGGAATGAAGGCTGTGGATATTTCTACGAAATTGATGCTCAAATTAATGATGTCAGCAGATTAATTGAAGGGCAGGCCACTTTAGTAATTGATGCTACAAATTATGGAAATGTCTCACGTTATATTAATCACAGGTAATTTGTTTCTCATAGTAAAAATGTTTTGTGCAATTTTGATAAATTGTTGAACCAGAAGTTAGAACTAAGAGCAAATGAGGGTGTTTGCCCAAAGGTGATTTGCTGTTTCAGTTTTGATTTGTCTGTGTGTCTGTTTTCTCTATTTATTCTAGAGATTTAATGTGGACAACATTGACTTGAGCAATGGTATTCAGATTAGTAACCAGATGATATGGGTTGGTTTTGGTCCTTTTATAAGTGAATTCTTATGTAGTATTATATCATGAACAAGCCTATCTTAATGGAGGAAAATGAGATGTTTGAAGTGTTTGCTTAATTTGAATAAAATGTTTCTTCTACTTTGCTGCCCTTTTCTTCTTTACCTTTTATTTTGTTCTTCAAATTGATTAATCATCTTTTTATGCTCTTAGCTGCTCACCTAATCTTGTAAATCACCAAGTGCTTGTGGAAAGTATGGATTGTCCTCTTGCACATGTTGGGCTCTTTGCTAGTCGGGATGTAAGTCCTGTTCTTTCCCTTGAATTTATTTATTTAATTTTTGTATAAATCCTGCAATAGCTTTGCTTTAGTTGTTTGTCATTTTAGAGGCTTTACACAGAGAGATTCTGCATGTATCTATCCAAGATAGTTCATGCTTGTCTCTTTAAGAACTCCACTGTCCATCTGTCCTCTTTATAGGGGCTAGACCTTTGTCATTAAAATTGCTCATTTTATAGTGTATTATTCTTTTGATCGAAAACAAAATTTTTCTCTCGTAATGTTCTATTGAATTTATTCATTTATTTGGTGGTTACTTTTAAGCAGATTTCTATGGGGGAAGAGTTGACTTATGATTATCATTATAAATTATTGCCCGGAGAAGGGTGCCAGTGTCTCTGTGGAGCTTCCAATTGCAGGGGCCGCCTTTATTAAATTCTGAGCTAACTGCCTTTGGCAAAGGTAACCACATGCCCATTGTTATGATATGCATTTGCCAGAAATAAAATTTATGGCTTATTTACTCGTGTAAAGTTTCCCTCCCATGTTATTTTCGTACATTAGATTTTTAGAATCAGTCCTCCTTAGGCGTGTAGTGTTGATATTTTATTTGTAGTATATTTCACACGTCTTTCTTTCTTTCTTTCCTATACTACAATTTTCTCAGGTAATTCACTTTTTGAATACCTGGTTTTCCTTTTCAAAGTCAATTAGGGTACAAAATGATTTGTGGAGTAGATAGAGAATTTCTAGATTATTCAGATTTTAGATGTTATATTGTTACTTTCAGATCCAGATTTGACGTTGCTATTTATTGATTGTACATTTCAAAGTACTAAATTTCAGGGGTTCTAATTAGCTGACAGATACCAACTGTCCTTTAGCTTTTCTTGAATAAACACAGCAGCAGGTGTGAGTAAACCATTGATTTATTATGACATTCAATAATCATCATTTACAGGGTGAAAAACCTTCATCTTCCCATATTCTCTGCTCAGGAAGAATCTTGGTTCAGGAAGTCTCAGAATGTCTTCATCTCTTTCCTATGACACAGATAGAACACAAGGGAAAAGCCATAGCCAAATCCTACCAATACTACCATCCCTGTTCAAGAATCTAGATAAAGAAAGAAAACCCTTTGTTAAACATTATTATTCTTTGACAATGACAATACTGAAGAATTAGCTTTTTCTCAACATTTCGTCGTTTTTACCATAATTTGGAACGTTTCCCGGATTTTAGTTCTTGGCAAAGAATCATGGAACTGATCTCGACTCCGCTCCCAATCTTTTTCCTAGCAACCCTTTCCTTCTTCATATCCAGAGACCAAAATTCAGCCACCGCATTCTGAGTATCTTGAAAAATAACCTTGAAGAATAGTAATGGGCCAAGCCGAAAGTGCAAGTTTTCCCAATTGTCTGATGAACCCGTTGGATTTCCCCAGCGCGTTGACCAACTTAACAATGCAACCACAAGTACCAATCTAAAACAGTACCAACAGATCAATCATCACAATCAAAGAAAGTAATTACTTATCATATAAAGTTAACGTAAGAACTGTAAAGACATAGTCTGGGTTGGGACTTGGGTCATTTCGGGACATGGGAGAGAGCCCAGAAAAGAAGAGAAAGGGGTGGGGGTAAGGGTGAAAAGTGAAAGTTACTGGCCAGGGTCATCCAGTTGGAAAGATGCAGAGATGGCGAAGAGGGAGGCCAATGAAAGAGAGCAGGATCTGATCAAAGGGATATCTTTTCCTGCCATTCCTTCCTCGGAAGTTACTAGTAATCAAAATTACAAAATTAGAGTAGTTGATTTGATATTTTTCATGGTGTATTAGAGCCGAGTAAAATGGTAGTACTATTCTTTGTTGAGTTTAGAGTTGTCATGAACATTTCATTGGTTAGAATGAGAATTGATTGTCAAATCCCCCCCCGCCCAAACAAAGGCTTAAATATGGACATGATCCGATTTAGTCAGAGTCGTATTAACTATATATATAAAATAAATATTTCAAGTTGTATTATCAATTACAAAAATATTGAATAAGGTAGAAAAAAAAAAGAAGATACTACCTATTTACTATTTAAATTTTAGGATAACATTCCTTTACAAATATCGATTATGTTATTTTACTATATGAATAAATTAGTTAAGGAGCAAAGAGAAGACACGATCTTATAACGTCTCATAATATAAGATAGGTGTTAACCGTTACTATTCTTTTATCTCTTATATTTATAATTATAATTATATTTCTTCATAATAAATAAAAGATGATATTAAATAGAATAAAAATGAAATATAAATAAATATACATTATAAATTATATATAAAGAAAAGACTATTTGTCAATGTACTATATAGAATATGTACTCCTCTAACTTTCTCTCTTTTTTTTTTTTTTCCTCTTTAATCCAGACCAGACTTTCTCAGATCTTGATATGAAAGAAAGAAGAATTGTCTTGAATCTGGAGAAAAGAATGTCACGGACATAACTGCAAAAAAGGAAGAGAAAGAAGAAATGGTGGCAGGGCAGGCTGAGGTAGCCTAGGGTCAGGTCAGGAGGCTCCCGGCCGTGCGTTTCCAATTTTAGACCTTGAATTAAATCTGTATTGGTATTTAACATACTTATCTCAATATTTGATAATTAAAATATGGATCAGTTGATAAAATAAAAAAAACATAATTGAATAATTGGTATAATTACAAATTTTTTTAAGTCTAGTTTATTCATTAAATTTTAAAAATTTAAATACAAATCTCTCCTTGTCTTTTCTTGAAAATTAAATATATCATTATGACTTACATAAAATTTAAGAAAATTATTTATTAAATACTTAATTCATTTGAAATATGATAAAATCAAAATTTTAATAAAAATTTAACTATTTTACAAAATGAAATATGGATAAGTTTAAATAAAAGTTGAAATAAAGGAAAAATAATTTATAATAACTGTGAATATATATATATATATATATATATATATATACATATGGAGTGATATGAAGTACACCTTATGGAGTATTCTAATTAAATTTTTAACGATCAAAGTTATAATAAACTATTAAAAAAAACTTCTTCCATAAAAAATTATTTTTGAAACTTTTGTTTATAAATTAAATCTTAACAAACTAAACTTTAGAAGTATTTGATTAAAATTTATTTATTTATTTAAAAAAGATAGTTGATCGTTATACGAAAATATTATAACGTGTTACGGATTATATCTTATTAAATGCTCCAATTAAATATATAATAGTTAAAGTTAACTGTCAATTATATTTTAAAAAATAAATAAATAAAATTTAATCAAGTATTCTTCGGATTTAATTTGTTTTTTATGAATTAATTTATAAAAAAATTAATTCTCTTAATAATTACAGTTAATTTTGACTATTGAACACTCAATTGTAATACATCATAAGGATTAACACATAGTATTACTATACATATTCTCACATCCCCATTGTGTGCAACAAAATAGAACGGTGCCGTTTAATTCGCTGGACGAAAAAAAAAAGAAGAAAATTTTAACATAACAAATTTAGGATGTTTGTCTCTCTTAAAATCTTCCAGTGGATTCTCCAAAGTCGCCACCGCAAGTTCATGCCCAACAGAGCTGCTATTTTGATTTGTCTCTTTGAAGGGAATGATGGAGAATATCATGTGATAATCACCAAAAGACTGCATTTCATTGAATAATTTAGGCCAGAAATTGTTTGAATCTTCCCTATGTACACTCCAAATGAGCTTCCATATACAAAAAATGAGCATTTGAGGAAACACCAGCAAACAAAGGATTCATGCTTTTATTCATCAAAGAGACCTAGAAAAAAACCAAGTAGTACCCCAATAGTTTTTATTTCATCAACTAAAAACAGATATATTAGAATTTTAACTGGCCAATGACTTTCATCTGTCTACATTGGTTAGTCATTATTTTGATGACCGTTTTTAACCCGAAACAAAATTATCCACATTATATTGGAATCTCAAAGGCACACAACAAGGACATGTGGCAGAGGATTTAAGACCATCATTTTTGTAAAAATACATAAGCTTTTTATATTAGTCCTCAATAACCAAAAGACCATTGAACTCACTAACCAGAATGGGTTGAAAGCTTTGAAGATCTTTTGGTGAGATGGCTTGCGGTGGCGACTCTGGAGAACCCACTAGAAGCCGAGTTGATGCATAACTCAGCTTTCAAGAGAGACCTTCGATGGAAGAAACACCCCAAATTTATTCTATTAAAATTTTCTTTTTTTTTTTCCCTCTCATGAATTAAGCGGCACTATTCCATTTTATCGCACATAATGGCACATCCCAGCACTTCTCACTATATAAATCTATATATATATATATATATATATATATATATTTATATGACGAAGGCTAGTCCTCCTCAGGCAACAGGCAATCCCACGCAAGCACCATATAGTTATCATCCACAGCACATGTTCAAAGGAATTCATTTCGTTGTGTCGGTCGGCAATGATTTTGCCACCTATTTATTTTTTTGTCTCTATGAAAATATAACCTCAAAGCCTTTTTGAAATTGGTTTCAAAATTTAACACTGACTCTTTATTTCTTAATAATAATAATAATAATAATAATATTAGAATCAAATTTACTAGAAAAAAGTTAAATCCATCTTCTTCTTTTTTTTAGATCAGCAGCAAAAGAATTAACGTGGGACCAGAGAGAAGATACCTAATTTTCTTTTAAAATGTAAAGAAAGCGTGGCCTTTTTCTTTTTAACTCATCATTTGCTAACTCCATTATTGCACCTACATAGAGAGAGTCAGGTCCCCCGGCCCAATACACTAATGAGTAGTTAATTGCCTTTGCTTAATCCAATTGCCCAACTGTACGCTTTAACAATTGTACCTTAAAAAATTGAATAGATTTTTACAAGTAATTAAAACTCCGCGAACAGTTTTTAATGGAACTTTTTTTAATACTAAGTTATAGAGTACAATATAGAAGCATTTTGGTATTATTTAAATTTGATATTTATGGTCTATATATTTATTATTTTAATCATTAAGGTATTTTTAAAGGATATATTAAAAATTATTTTATATATAATATATTATAATTTTTATTATTATAGTTAATCATTTGATTCGGTCATAACAAATTAAATTTTTTTAATTAATAACAAAATCAAATTATCAAAAAATACTTGATTTTTAAATTGATTAGAAGTTAGATTTAAAACGATTTTATTTGATTCAATTAATTTTAATGAGTTTTTAATTGGTTTCAACACCTCAACCACCCATGCCCTGGACGATCAAACAGTAAGAGGAGCCGGGAGTGATATAAGAGCCATTTAAAGCCCCCTTTTTTCCCCTCATGTATTCTTTTAAGAAAATTCACCATCTCTTTGATTTATTTATGAATTAATACCAAGGATGATATGGATGGAAATTAGTACTACTTTTTTGTTTAGTAGTAGTAGTAGTATTTTGAATAGCTTGTTACACCTAAAGGCTAAAGCATAGGAAAAGAAATGATGGGACTGGAATAAAAGAGAAGGTTTAGATGTCCCTTACTCTTATCATTTTTCTTAGACGGAATTAGGAGGCCGTTGGGTTCATGGCCATGTGAGAGGCTCACAACCAAAGGTTGCTTCACTTCCAAAACATGATCAATTAATGCCAATCGCACCAAATCCAACAAGTCAAAACCTACTCAAGTGGATACGCTAGAACCACTTCAAACTAGTAAAAATTGTTTTTCCTCATGCTCAAGCGTTATATAAGTAATTTTAAAATATACTAATTCAGTTTATAATTGAATTGAAATAAATATTTTTATTTATATTTTGAATTTTTAAAAAATGAATGACACGTTTTTTACATTAATTAAAATTTCTTTATAGAAATTAATATTGTTATATTTAAAATAAATTAAATCAATTAATTTTAAATTCTGGACTGAGGGAGTTATACTTTCATGATTTTTACCTCCAAATTAAAGATCAAAGAACAGTGTATGAAGTACTCCAATTTATTTAATTAAGTTACAAAGTGAAAAAAAAGGAGAATACTTGTGGAATTGCAAAAAATAACTTATAGGTTTTGAAATAGATTTTTAATTTTAAACTGATCTATATTTTTAATCGAAGGATTTTTTTTAAAGAAAAAATAATACCTATTACTTTTTTCTCACTTTAAATAAATCTCAACTATTTAAGCAATAACTTTCCAAATAATTAAAAGTATATTGTGCCTCAAAATACATCAATGGTAAAACCATTCCTCATCCTTTTTATTTTCTTTATTTCTTTCCTGGAAAAGGTATTCCCCTGCCCTTTGGCAATATGCATGAGCATATGAAAGAGTAAGAATCTATCGTCCAAAGTTCTACAACTCACTCATGGGAGAAATCAAAAGGGAATATTAGAAAGGGGTAATTTTTTAGCATTCTTTTTTTACTATCACTTTACTAAAATAGATTTATTTTAAATTATCTACCACTATCATATGAAATATTATATATTTTTTAATATACTCTCCTTATAAGTTTTTAGAACCATTTACATTGATTAAATAGTATTCAACTATTGGAGAGTATTACTTATTAAACCTTTTAACTTTTTTTTTTTTTTTTTTTTTTGAGTCTAAGGTGCTATCCATATATGTGTACTGGGCATAATAACCTTTAACTACTTTATTACTCCTATTTTAAAACATGAAGTGTTTTTAAAGGGTGCTAATTCATTAATTTTAGATAATATAATTAAATACATTGAACTTAATTGATGTTTGTCCCTTGTAAAAAATAAATCAATATAATCTCTGCAACATTTATTTTTCAATATAAAATAAAAAGAGCACTAAACAAAATTAAAATTAGAAATAATCTAAAACTATTGAAATATTTTCTTTTTTTTTCTCCCTTATTTTGAAATAGAGATAAAATACGGGTAGTGTAGTTAAATTAATCCTTTTCAAATATAGTGTAAAAATACCAAGGAACGGAAGAGTACTGTTGCAGTACACTTCTAAAGTTTTTTGGCCTACAGAAAGAGATCCGATCCAACAATGACATATAAACAAAGGCAAAAGCAAGAGAAACATAGAAACACTAAAAAGGCAGAAAAGAAAGAGGAAAAAAAGATTGGGCAATCTCAATGCATGCCCTGTCTATTTGATCCCTCTCAAACTCAATTACAGAGAGGCAAGGCAAGAGGTGTGTTCGTGTGAGAGAGAAACTTATTTGCAGAGGCAAAACACATCAATTTCTCAGACCCACTAAAGCAATGATAGAAATCAGACACACAAATTGGTAAAGTTCACAGAACAGAGCCCATAACGATCGCCCTCTCTTCTAGAGATTCACGGCGTTCTTTGTTTTCTTTTTCTTTTAACTTTTGGGGCTCATGTCATGTGCCGTTTTCCTTTCTACAAGATTATCTAATACCATATATGAGCAATCATCATCCCACCCTGTTAAGTCTCTGGTAAATGGTTCCCTTGATGCTTGACATCAGAACTCCATTCAATCATTTCCAGTGACTCTTGGTCTCATAAATTAGAGAGATACAAAGATGGGATCGGGAAGGGGTCTCGGATTACCCGGTTGTTGGTGAGTTTTCGGTGTTTTGTGAGGTTTCAAGATTTCTAGTTCTTTTGAGTTGAGTTTAAATAAAGACTCAATTTTTGTTCTGCTAGAAGATTCGGGGAGCTCAAGTTCTGCTCTGCCTTTTTTGTCTGGGACTGAAACTTGTGACCAGATATCGAGGGGAGGGTGTAAGCTTTGTTTTGCCTTCGTACTCTTTTCCCAGTGTTGCAGAGCTCAACTTAGGCTTTTGAAAGAGTTAGTTGCTTAATTACTTGTCAGCTTTTAATTAGGTTGTTCTATATTCTGAGTTCTTGAATTCATTGTGTGAAATTCGTTGCTCCAGATATGAATAAGTGAGGATCATCTTTTTCTGTTGTATTTTACTTTTGTAGCTTGCCATTCGTCTTGTTCGTCATTGAGCTAGTTTGGTTGTAGTTTATTCTGGGTCCTAATCCAGGTTTCATTGTAAATTCCATAGGTTGATTTACTGTTTTCGAGCCTTTCTTACCATGGCAGAAATTAGGCTTACCAAGGTAGAACAGGGTCAAACCAAAATAAAAAATGTTCCAATTGCAGTGACACCAGAAGGTTTCTGGTGCTGTCCATCTCCCGTTGTGTTTCAGAAGTCTCTCAAGGTACAAAATCCCCTGAATAAACCCAAATCATCCACTTCTACACCCAGTAGTACTACTTTCCAAAAGAAACAAACAACAGCGGCAGAGAAAAAACAGCCGAACTCTGGCCCCAAACCGAGCCTTGTTTTGGATGAGAAAAAAAGTACCCATTGTGATGCACCTGATGCTGGTGCCTCAGTCATGACTGACAGGACACCTAGGCCGAAGACCGAAAATGTACAGAGGAAGGTGTCAATTGAATTTGGCGAACCTGGAACTAGTGATTTGAAGGTGATGTTGCTGGGAAAGCAGGGTTTTGCTGTGAAGTTGAGTGTCCACAAAAGTGTCTTAATAGAGCATAGCAGTTATTTTTCAAGCAAAATCTCAGAGCAGCTGCCAGTTTTTCCATGTCTTGAAGTTGATGACTGTGAGGATGTCGAAATTTATGTTGAAACTGTTGGACTCATGTACTGCAAGGAATTGAAGCAGCGGTTGATCAAGCAAAATGTTTCACGTGTACTTCGCATTTTGAAGGTAAATTGTGCAACACATTTGTTGGCTGAATCCTTAGGAAGAATTTAGAATTAACCTTTTGTTGGGGGGGGGGGATTGTGGTTTTCTCATGGATATTGATTTCTTAATGTGCTTTGGCCCGGAAAGTGATCTGAACCACTGTGAGTCAAAATCAATCTAGAGCATTGATGTTCATTTTCTGATCTGAATTGAACCATAATTGGTCAAGGTAATCTATTCGCTTGCATTATGACTTACAAAATTGCAAAAACATGACAAGCACTTCTTTATAGGACTTGTTTGGTTGGTTGGGAAGGCTAGAAAAAGATTGCTGCTTTTCTTGCCTTTCATAACTGAAGAATGCCTGATTAAAAGAAGGTAATGACTTTCCCATGGAAGCCAGGAAGCTTTATATTCCACCAACAATTATTTCCGTTCCAATGTTTTGGAATTCCCTTAGAAACCTGATCAATGGAATAAAAAGACAAACCTCAACTATGAGGATCTGAAATTAGTTTGCCATGTTTCTGCAGTATTCTTCTTAGCAATAAAAGATCTATTTTAGTTCCAGCAGAGTCGAAAACACTTCATGTTGATGTGTTACTTCCCGACATACTTAATTTCACCTCTAGTTATTCTAATCTATTTGGAGTTGCCCATTAATTTTGTTGCAGTCATGGCAAGAAAAATGTTGTAATGAATGTTGTTGATTTTTAAGAGAATTAGAAAAAAATTGTGAACGTGTGCAAACTGTTATTTTCCACAGGCATTATTCATTCACAGCAATTTCTCAAGCTTTAACTAGTGGATTCATATCTGTACTAGCGTCGAATATATACATATATTGTACTCTTTTCAACATTTCATTTTTCCTTTTCATGTGGTCCATGAAATGTAATGTGGTCAAATAGTGGATTCCCAACACTTCCTATAGCCTCTTTTTGTGACCTAAAAGAGGATAAAGGATGAACATTTTTATGCTAACCTTTTTCAATTCGTTCCTCCCGCTTTCTCCTTTTTTCCTGACCCTACTTTGAGAACAAGGCTATCTGCTACTTCTGTTGATTCATCACCATACTAAAGCTAGAATCTTTTTCCCTCATTTTCAATTGCAACCCAATTCTCGGTCTGCTAATGCTCTTCAATTTATTTTAGGCTTGTAAGCTTCTTCAAAAAATTTTCACTTTCTTCTGTGTTATTTGTTATTTTAAAATCTTCTTGATTGATCCCTAATTTAATCAAGTTGAGTATATGAATTTTTGTTTCTGAGTTCCATTTCTTAATTTAAAATTCCCTATAGATTGCAGAGCAGTTGGGGTTTACATCGTGCATAGAATCATGCTTGGAATACTTGGAAGCAGTTCCTTGGGTTGGCGAAGAGGAAGAAGAGAAGGTTGTTACTTCAGTCTTACGCCTGCAGGGTGAGGGACTTGGAGTAACCCCAGTTTTGAAACGTGTGTCTTCTGATGTTCCAAAGCCAACAAAAGACACCCTTTCTCATATTCTGGAGTTGGTTCTCAAGAGCAATGAGGAGAGAGGGCGCCGAGAAATGAAATCTGTTGTACTGAAGCTTCTTAAGGAAAATAACAATCTTCCAAGCTGTTCTAGTTCAGTTGATACATGCAATGAAATCATTTATAGCTCATGCAGAAGTTGCCTTGATATGTTGTTGTCCACATTCAGACAAGCTGCTGAATCTGAGTCTACCAACATTTCCAACGAGTGCAAAGAAGCAGTGTTAAAACAGATGTCTCTCGAGGCAGATAACCTCTCATGGTTGCTAGAAATTTTGGCTGACAGGCAAGCAGCAGATGAGTTTGCAGTGATGTGGGCTAGCCAACAGGAGTTGGCCACACTTCATACTAAGCTTCCTATTGTATCACGATATCACGTTAGCTGCATCACAGCCAGACTTTTCGTTGGAATTGGTCGAGGGGAGATTCTGCCCTCAAAGGATACCCGTCACTTCCTGTTAAAAACATGGTTACAACCATTGATCAATGACTATAACTGGTTGCAACATGGCTGTAGATCATTTGACAGAAAAGTTGTGGAAGAAGGAATCGGTAGAACAATCCTCACACTGCCACTTGAAGAACAGCAGAGTATTTTGTTAGCTTGGTTGGGCAGTTTTCTCAAGGCAGGTGATAACTGCCCGAATCTTCAAAAGGCTTTCGAAGTCTGGTGGCGCAGGACTTTCATTAGACCATATACTGAGCCTGTGAATCTTTCCCAGCCAGATAAGCCGGTGACATTGAAGGTAGTAGAGCAATAGAATAGAACCATCCTGTCTCAGGCATGGAAGGTGATGGCCATTTCATATTTTTTGCTTGGATTTGTGTCTTGGAAAGTTGAAAAAAGAATGGGAAGCCAGATGCTAGCAGAAAATTGAACTGCAGTAGCTGTGATCCATTGAGAATGTGGTGTTTATCTTTAAGTTCTTTAACTGCTTCTCATCCTCATTCTTGACTCTATTATAGTATGTATGCATCAGGATGATGAATATGGCACATTTGATGTACTCACTGTTGTGAAGGTATTATTTTTTCATGGCTTTTAAGATTATCTTGTTTACCATGAATGATCAACTTGCATGCATGCATGCAACAGAATCCAACAAGTGAATAACAAAGTAATTTCTGATGTACTAGAATTGATCGACCACAACCTCAATCTTGGCCTTCAGCCCATTCTCCTTTTTCCTTTTTATTTGTAGGCCTGTAATTCGTTCAATTATTATTGCAAATAAATATCAACTCTTCTCCTTTTTAAGTTGTTTTACTGCAAATAACGTGGTTTGTCAGTGGCCAATGTTGATTTCAGCCTCGAAGCCCATCAAATCCTTGTAGTCTGCAGTCTGCACAATCTTACTGTCAATAATGCCCAATGGAGATATGGGCCTCAGAGCAGTAATTAAGGTGTGTTATATTATTATCTCCTTTAAGGGTGCATTGGCTACCTCACTTAGGATAGCAGAGGTGGAAATCAACCCACAACAACAGTAAGAGTTTCACCAGAAACAGAAAATTAAAAAGTGGGCTCCTGCTTGATTTGAAGCCCAAATAAAACTTCCGATGACCCATCATCAATTTATCAGGACCCCAATTAATGTTATTTTGGATCACCTCAAGGTTTGACGGGCCCACTAAAGCTGTTGTCTTGTAGCAGAGGAGGGGAATGGATATGATGTATATAATGCGAATCTAATCTTGAATTCTTGATGGCCATGAAAGACAAAAAAACCATTCTGATGGGACTGGCACTGGTCTGGTACTACTGCTGCGGCGAATTCCTTGAATAAACTTGGGTGCGTTTCAAATTTTAAAGGGTCTTTTTTTCCCAAGGTGGGTGGGGGGGTTAAGGATGTTCAGGACCATATGATTGTTCAGAGACAAAGGCCAAAAGGCCACCCACCAAAGTTTGTAGCAATTAATAAGAGACTGGACTGAAGGGAGTAGGCCATGATTCGCATTTAATTCATTATTTATCAGATTTTATATATCATCTCTGCTGCTGCTGCTGCTGCTTTATTATTTATCAGACTATCCCCAATATGATTTTCTTTGGATTCTTTTGTCTCCCTCTTTTTCAGAAGTTTGTTCAGCTCGTGCCCTTTCTTTTTAGTGTAATGTAATGACTACTACGTACTGAAAGGAAAGGAAGGAGACAACTTTCACTCCCCTTTGTTTCTCTCTTCTCAGCTTTCCCCTTTTTCTTCCTCCCTCATTGTTAAATTTTAGGAGATAAATCCAAAGACTTCTGCTACTTAGTATGTGATTTGACTTCTGCTGCTTCCCCTGTAATGTAATACCCACCCTTTTCCCATTAAAAATGGTAACATCTGACAATGATTTATCCCATTACGAAATTGAAATCAGCCTTTGAGTTGAAGGGATAAGACAAAGGGGTCCATAGATATAAATTCTATTCATCAAAAAATATATCCAATTTGGAAATTAGATTCTGACAGTGGGTGGGTTATGATCAGTAAGTCATGCCATATCTCAGAATTGCAGAAAGGAACATATGTATGTATGAATTTAGGTGATGGGTAATTGTTGCTTTGCATATAGTTCTTCTGGGTTTTAAGGAAGAAATGACATAACATGTATCGAGTCACTTACAATGGTAACATAACTAACTAACTAACTCACCAGCACCAGCTGATGATCATATCTGTCTTTGTGGTTGTTGTCTTTCGTTTTTCTTTACCTAGAAATCATTTTCAGTCTGCGAACAACAGCTTGATGCCTATAACCTAAGGTTACTCTGAATCTTACTACGTAATTGGTTTTCATGCAATTTCGACACATCATGTACACCAAACACAGACAAAGACACAGACACAGTTCCTCTTTTTTTCTTCATTCACGTCTTCTTCTTATTTCCAAAACCGTGAAATTTAGGTTGTAAATTATCCAAGGGTGCATTCACAAATCATGGTCTCGGATCCATAGGATAAGTATAGAAGATCAGACGGGTCTAAATTTAGGCTTTTACTAACAAACAAGACTAGTTCAACTAGAAGACTGAATCTCAAAAGAAATCATATAGTTTTTTTTTTTTTTTTTCTCAATCGTAATATTATCGTTTTTTCTTTTTTATAAACTTGTTTGAGTTAGGCTTAAACAGATGCCTCAAGTATACATCAATAACCGTAAACTCACTAACATTAGAATTTACAATAAAAACAAGTCGAATTCACAATCTACATTATGCAGAATGTACTTCCGAACCACTTGATCATATCCTTGTATGTCATATAGTTTATCTCTAGTAATCTCACGAATTAGTTCAATCAAAATTAAGGGGAAAAAAATTATATTCTCATTTCAAAATAAGAATAACTAAAGAATTTTAAATTACTCTTTCATAAAGATAATAACGAAGCTGTATTTATGATCCCCAAAATTAGTGAAAATGACATTTCATCTAAGCTTTTGTTAAGTCTTGCATCATCATCTCCCAATGATTACCAAAAGAGCTTAAACCAACAGTATCCATGATTAGTTTGCAAAGAATAATATCTTTTCTTTTTTTTTTTTTTTTAACTTCTACCTTCGATCTAATTTTAATTGATTAATCCATAAGAGGATGATCCTCAATTTTGAAATAACCATTTTTACTAATTAAGCAAGTCTTATTTATTTTTCCTTCCCTTCCCTTCCCTTCCCTACCCTATTACCGTCCAAAATTAAATATCTAATTTCAAGTAAATATATTTCTAAAAAAATATCATAAATAAGCCTTTTAATTTAAATGATAGGTTAATCTTAAAAAAAAAAAAAAAACAACGCTAACTATCTAAAATGAGTTTTAATTTTCGATGTGGAGAGTATTTTTAAATAAATAATGAAAGGTAAAAAAACCTTCTGATGTTTAAGTTTCGATAATAAAATACTTTGATCGCTAAAATAATCCTGCTAATTCAAGTGGGAAAAAAAAATCTTGAATATTTAAGTAATTTGAACTAACTAACTATTGCCCATTTGTTTAATTATTAATTATTATATTAATTAGTACTTAGTGCTAATATTTGGTTTTAACCATTTGAAGCTAATTGGCGGGCGAGGTTTATCCAATTGCCAATCCAAAACAATAAATGTTTCAGAACAGAAGAAAAGAACATAAAACAAACAACAATTATAATAATATTAATTAATTAATATGTATAAAAATCTAAGGTAAAATCACTGTCACAAATTGTCAGGGAAGAATGCTGCATGTTATTATTTTCTCTTTTTCCTCCAATTGTTACCATATATCTTAATTATTTATTTATTTTTTCTAATTAATACACAGGAAAGAAAACATTAATTAAAATGGTTCGAAACAATGACGACTATACAATTACAACAAATTTATACTGCATGCGAAGTTGCAAAACATTTCTTCTGCTAAGTTTCGATCTCTTCATGTATGATCTCTTCTGTCTAGATAGAATTATAAGCCCAAAAAAAAAAAAAGATAAGGGTGCTACCGACCGATCAACACATGATTGTGAAATTTTACCATATTTTTTGTAATTGTAAAAAAAAAAAAATAAAGGTAGTAAAATTCATTGATTAACAGCCTCCGAAGTCTCTAACTGAAAATGAACTCTTCTCTGGCAAGTTCCCGGCATGGCGTAACCCTAGGGTGAGTGACACGTCACCTGCACTAGTCCCGAACCTTATAAGAGTGCTAGACCCTATCTCCGCATTACCATGATTAGTAGTGGTCCCGTAATCCGCACCAATGAGGTTTCCTCCTCCGCCACGACGGCAAAAGTCCGAGGAGTCATCATTAATGGTCGAGAATGACGGCGGTTGATCGACGGGGATGGAGGAAGACATTATCGGCGTAGCCGAAGCAGCAGCAAAGGAAGAAATAATATTGTTGTTGTTGGGTTGTTGTAGTTTTGCTTGGTTTTCCGAGAAACATTGTCTATTGATTGCAATAAGCGAAGGGTCGCTTTCGGAGTCATTAATTTCGGATCTTTTGCTTGTTGCTGTAATTGCTGTTGCTGTCGTGGCAGTGGCAGCTGTAGCTGTTGATGTCGTGGCGGTGGTAGTGGTGGTGGTGGTGACGGTAGTATTAGCAGTAGTAGCATTAGGCATCGGTGTTTGTGCTGTAATAATAATATTGGTGGGATAGTTTTCTCTTTCTTGATCATCGGCTTCTTCTTCTTTGGCTTCTTGTTGGTACATTTCTTCTACCATGGGTTTCCACAAACGGACCCTGGCATTAATGAACCAGTTTGAAACCTGAAAGTCACACAATATAACACTATAACGTTAAAACCGAAGGGTTGATAGCAGTAATACTATACACGGATGGATGGATGCACATAAATATTGACTACTGGCTAGCTCTCCTTTCCTTCCTTGGAATTTAATGATGTGACTTATTACTGTTACTATTACTATTACTTTTACTATGAAGCTCTCTTTCTCTCCATGCAATGCAACAAATTTGGCATGTTTTCATTCTTCATGCATTCTCTTTGAGTAGACAGTTCTAGTGAAAAGACCTCAAAGTTTCCCATTTTTCCTCAACCTCTGTGAATGGTATTTCTCCGGTTCATCTGTCGCTTTAGCCGACAGAGATAGTGATTTGCCTTGATTGGCTTCATTTTTGCAACTATGATGTTACAAACTTTTCATCCTTTTCCATTTAAGTGTGGATTTCCTGCCAAACAATTTGAGTTTTGATTGACCTTATTCCTAAATGCTCCCCCAACATCCGAAAAAGAAAACCCAAAATTAAGAGGCAAAATATTCTTTCTTTCTTTGTTTATTATTTTGTCAAAAGATATATTCGGTAATATGATAAAAAAAATCAATAATATAATTAAAAAACTAAAAATCATAACATTTATTTAGTGACAAAGAAAATAAGTTCAATAATGACATAAAGAGTATGGATTAAGCAAATTTTAGAAATAGAGTTTGACATAGTTGATTTCCGACATACGGAATACTTCTAAAAGTGTTATAACTGGTATCTATGGTTTTCAAGAATACCCTCTATGGTTTCACTATTTGAATTACTGTTACTAGAGAATTTGGCTTCGTGGGGAAGAGAGAAAAAAGAAAAGAGGTTAGAAAATCAAGGTTTGGCATTTCTCTAACAGAAAGAAGAAAAAGGGGAGTACTAAAGAAGACCCTATTATCCGTGCAAGTCCCCCATCTGAACTCACTCCAGGCTCTGATTACTTTAAAAATTTACTGTTAATCAAGTACTCGGTGAGAAAATTAACGAAAAAAGATCCCCCAGCCTTGCATGCATGTGTCCTTCAGTTTGTGTAGTATATCATTAGCATATTCAGAAGCACTCTAGCTAGGAGCTAGCAAATAACCATTTTTTAACTTGTTTTACTAGCTAGGGAGGGAGGAGGACGTGGACATATAGTATATATGGATGTACCTGGTTTCTCGATAGACCAGTCTGTCGTGCCAACAGGTGCTTATCTGCATCGCTTGGATACCTGAGAAAGAGACCAGAAAATGACATCAGATTTCTTAACTAATATTTTATATTTGGTTTTATTATATACATGAAGCTTTTCTTTTTTTTCTTTTTTCTTCCCGTAGGGCGTGAGAATCTAAGAAGGAAAGGGAAAGATAAGTGCAGCAAACAACTGAAAGTATTGCAGGGTAAAGAAGGCACTGCATGCACTTATCTCTTTCATTGCAGGATTCGACCCCATTATTTTGATTTATACTTAAAAGCTTTTTACAGTCATGCATAAGCAATGACGATGGTAATAAGAAAAAAGAAAATTAAGAGTGCCTAAGGGGTGCTTGGTGGGTGGGTCGTCTAGTGTTACTAGGTTTTCCTTTTCTTAATTTAACCAATGCCAAGGTCAGCAGAAGGACTTTTGGTCTATTGTCCGCAAAACATTTTGGTAAAATTTATTGATTCCGAAAGATTACCCTTTTCAGCTTTTTTACTGACCTTGCCCAAGCTACAACTAAGGGCACACGCTCTAGAATGTCTTGTATATTTACATGGTAACATACGGACAACTCCATAGTTATTTATTATTGAATATTAATAAATGATACTGTGAGTAATGAAGGAAACGTACGGGTGCAAGAAATGCTCAAAAAGCCAAGCTCGCAATATGTTAACTGAGCGTTCAGGCAAGCCTCTCTGGGGTCTCCACGCTTCTTGTTCCATCATTCCCATTTGGTGGAAGGCTCTTTGTTGTCTCAGGCTTTGTTCCAGTAGCCTAAGCCTGGGAGTTTCTCCTTTAGTAACTCCTGAAGTTCCCGCATCTTTCTCCCCCAACAACTCACAACTGTGCTTCAGTTGTGACGCTATTGCATCCTTCAGACACCGGAAGTGCCGAGACATGGCTTTTTGTGCTAGCGCTGTATAAGGAACTGCAGCGCCAAAGCCCAGGACCAAGTCAAAAGAATTCACCACCATTTGCATTTGTTCACAGTAGTGATTGTATCTTCTGTCTACCTGCAGCAAAAAATCAATAAACTTATTGTTAAGCAGTCAAATCATTACGTATAATATCACACGAAATTTAACTCTCTAGTTAAATGTTTTTTGTTTTTTTTTTAAAGAAAAGAAAAAAAAATGAACAGTGGTTATAAATAAAAGTCTTCCTTTACCCAACTTATTTTTTTTACAGACGGAAGGTAAGCTATGCCTATCTATACGGAGACAAGAAAAACGTAACAAGTACTACCCAATAGCTATAGTATATCACTATATCTTCTAACTTCTTTATGTTAATTACTTTGAAATAAATAAAAAGCTCTAATGCTATGCAAGCCTAATAGCATAGGGGCAAGGCATTATCATTGTCATTCTTGATTTAAAAAAGGGTTGAAATAGGTAGAAAAATTAATTAATACTATCTGAATCCAGCGGGGGTATAGTCCGGGTGATATGATTGTTGACATGAACAAAAGAATATACTTTGTGTTTCTTGCCTGGCTTTCTTTTCCCAATACGGACAACAAGATACACTGTGCAGCTTGCATAAACAAATGATGAAAAAGGAAAGGAAAAAGATTTTAGGTCAACTAGAGATGAGATAGGAACGGATAGGGAACAACAAATCAATTACACGGCTTTGGCTTTCTTAATCAATCTTATTCTATAGGATGGCAATGGAAGCAAAGGGTAAAATTGGAGTAATAGCAGACTTGATGACTACTTCTCTTATCGAAGTGGAAAAATCTTTCATAGGAAAAACTGCACAAATTGCATTCTGCTGGTATCTTTGATTACCAATGGCCAAAATATATATCTATTATATATTTAAAAATAGTTTTTAAAAATATATGAAATCAAGTTCAACCAACTCAATCTATTGAAAGCTATTTCATTGCCGGCTCTTTTGAAGGAAACATATAAAAATAGTCTCAGAAATTTGCCGGAATTTTCTGTTTCCATGGTGTTTTTTTTTAATAATATATAATTATTAATGGGACTAAAATAAAGATCAATCATTGATGCCGGAGAGAGAGTGAGAGAGAAAGTACGTGCCTCATCAAGCATCGATAAAAGTTTGACCTTTCGTCGCTGATGCTCCAGCCTATCTGCAGCTGATAAAGGCGGGAGATCCTTTGAAGAAGATGAAGAATTTCCTCCACCGCCACCATTACCAGAAGCAGCTCCACTGCCGCTTGGATTGGATTTAGGGTTAGTGTTATACTTTCCTGCTAATTTGTTCTTCTTGAGATGACCCCTACCAACGCTACAAAATTCTTCCAACAACTCTTGTGCCGCTTTCGCGTATTTAGAATTCCTTAAGACATTGACCATTCCTAGAGACGACCCGTACCCAAGGTGTACCTGGTGGTGACTATTAGGACTTACTCCACTTTGTTGGAGGTGCAATGACTGATGATGGGCACCCAAATTCTTGTAAGGATATTGTGGAGAATTAGTACTGGACCCTCCTCCTACTTGGTTGAAAAATAAAATCCCACCATCTCCCATTCTCAATTCTTCAGCCTTAGCAGCTTCCAAGTGTTGTAGAGAAGATGATAACGAGAGGGAAAGGCCTTGACCTTCTACGACTCCGCCAATTCCACTAGGGTTGCTGAGTTGGGCAGCAGTAACTGTAGTGGCACCTCCTCCATTGCTACCATCAGGCATCCATGTGAATTGAGATGGAGCAGCAAAAGGTCCTCCTCCTGTTGGAGAAGCTTGGTGGTGAAACCCTTGGTTAGGAAGCAACATGTGAAGTGTAGAAGATGAAGCAGCGGGAGGAGGAGGATTAGATGGGGATGGAGAAGGGGATCTTGGTTGTGGGTTCATGAGAAAAAGCTGCATGGCTGCTGCTGAGTCTGCTGCATTAATGCCTGAAATCTGCTGCGGGTGGTGATGATGATGATGAGTAGCTATACTGTCGCGGTCATTTCCAACGTTTTGATGATCTTTGGATTCGCCCAATGGTCCCAGACCACCCACTACTAGACCACCTTGCCTGTTCCCATACCACTCGGAACTGTCCACTGCTGTAGCCGGAGGATTAGGCGGCGGCGGCCTTATATTGCGATGAAAATTGTGTGGTATCTGGTGCTCTAAAGAAGACATATCTCCGGCGCCACCACCAGCAGATGCACCGGAAGTTGTAAAATTAAACATTTCAGACAACATCCCAGCAGCGGTCTCATACCCTGGTAGACCACTAGATTCTACTTCTTCAATAGCTACCAGCGGCGGCGGCGGTTCAAAGCCTTGCACTCTGAGTTTATCCCTACGGATCTGCTGAGCGATGTGCTGCTGCTGCTGTTGTTCCTGTTGTGATCTCTCGAAACCATTCGAGAAACTGAAGATTCCTTGAGGATAATCTTGGGACATAGAATTCAAAGAATTATGGGGCTTATCGGAGGAGGGTAGAATTGGCTGCTGCTGAGCCTCCTTAGAATGAGATGTAACACAAGGAAGTAATGGATTTGCTACGCCCATATCAGTTCTGCAATATTTTTCCTCATCATCATCTCTTCCTTCAACCCTTCCTCAGCCGCTGCTGCAGAATAATAATATTAGTATAAGCCCAGAAATTACTGGAAACATCCCACTATAGAATTCTGGATTATTCATCAAAAAGAAAAAGGATACAATTGCAGAAGCAGCAGAAATAACACAGAAATTAACAGGAGAGAATAAAAAGGTTAGAAAGAGGGGAAAAGAGGAAGAATCAAATGAGTCTTTTGTTTGCTACTTTTGAAATATAAGAGTAGTAATTTTCTTCTTCTTTTTTCTTTTAAAATTTCTTCCCCCAAAAATCATCAGCTTTATTCATTCATGTACGCAAGGCAAAATACCTCTCAGAGTTGCAGGTTGTAAAAGGGTGCAAAGCTCTCAGACATCGTTTTCCTCTCTTCTTTCTGTGGGATTCGTGAGAAACTGCTTCTGCCCTCTCTTGAATAAGCCCTCTTTCTTCCTTCTCTCTCTCTCTCTCTCTCTATCTCTGTCTGTTGTTTCTGAGGCTGTAGTTTCTTTCTCTGTCTATCTTTCTCTTTCTCTCGTTTTCTTTCCCTCTCCTAAGCTATATGTCACTCTTGCAGGAGGCTTCTTTCTCTCTGCAATCGCCTTCTCCCAACAGAGTCGAACAAACAACAGCAGAATATAAAAAGAAAAATTAAAAATTTTTTAAGAATAGATTGAGTTTTGGAACTATAGATGTCCCTGATGGCTCATATCTATTATATATATGAATCTCTCTCTCTCTAACTCTCTCCTTAATTTGCTGCTCACCAGAAATTTAGATAGGAGGAAAAAGAGAAGGGGTCGCTGTTTTTTCTTTCTTTAATAAAAATATATATTTTTTTCTATAATAATTATAATTATGATAAAATAATATACCTCCTTCACTCTTTTTACTCAACTGTTTTTTATGGAATGGTTTTAAGATTTTCTTTAAAATTTGTCAACCAAACTGTTAAAAACATTTACAATCTACATCAAGTTGAAATTAGAGGGTCCCATTTTTCTTTAATTTTTTAAAATATATTTTGTCAATTTTCTATGAAATCTTCCAACTTCATTATTTTTATTCCAACTTCATTATTAAAACTATAATAGTAATAATATATTTATATATATGTTTAATGATAATAATCTTTTGTTATGGGACTATGATTTTCAGAGAAGTTGTTGTAGTGATTGGCTGATTTAAAAGTCTTTTTAGATTAATTAACAATTATTTGAAGAAATAGTTTAAGAATATTTCTTAGTGTGGGATTTCGTTTCATTAAGTTGTTCTAGTAAGAACGTAGTGAAGTCACAAATTTGGCACCCTCCATCTTACGTCTTAAATCCAAAAATATTCTTTATTGTCTTCTTACAATATATGTTATTTTGTAAAAATAATAGTAAAGTGTTCTAAATGTATAATTGCAAAGGGTTTATTGATTTTTTTAATATATATATATATATATATTACCATTATATTCTTTTTATATTATGTATTAGTTAATTCTCAAATCTTTAGGTAATTTGATTAAAAATTTTTTAAAATTTGATTTTCATAATTTTTTGTAGAGAAAATAAAAATCACTTGCATAATAGTTTGAAATTAAATATTCCATCTTGAATTAGATAAATTTAGCCAAAAGTTTTATTTCGTTCATTTTAATCAACCATGTCAGCTTCTTAATAAAATCATAATTAATTTATAAAAAAAATGATATATTCAATTCTAACTTACTCGAAATCAAAATATGATTATTCAATTTTATATAAAGGAAGTAATGGCATAAAAAAAAATACTCTGTATTTAATATTTAAAAAATATTGGACAACATTAATTACCAAAAAATTGTAAATTAATATTGTTTTCCTTGGTCCTTTTTATATTTCTACTTTTCTTTAATTAAAATATGTAACTTTTTTAACATAAAAAAAAAATTTTTAAAGCAATTTCATTATAAGAAAATGTTAGTATCTTTTTCTTTTCTTTAATAACCGTGTAGATAGAGCAATATGAGCAGGGAACAACCACTTGGAATTGACAGAGAGAGTCTGGATTTAGTACAATGTCGTTTCAGGGACTCTCGTTTTCTCAATCATGATGTTCATTTAGGTGAATGCTTTACAAAATTGGTTGGCGGTTAGGCTTTTTAACAAGGATGAGAGGGGGCGGGGAAGCTGAAATATAAAGTTAAAGCACCTTTTATTTTCTTTATATATTCTTTCAGTTTTTTTTTTTTTTTGCAAATTTAATATAAATATATATATATATATATATATTACTTCCTTTTTAACCTATTGGTTGTTGCAAATAATTGTTTCCTACCCAATCAATTCTAAAAGGGATTTTCTTTCATTTTTATTTAAGGAAATTAATTATATAACCGATAAAGATCATACTTTCTCATGTTTGAAATTGGATGTATTATTTTAAAATTATTAAATTAAAAGTCGACTAAATCAAACTTAACTTTTAAAATTTGTCCAATCCAAAATGAAATAAGAGTCGAACGTAGAATCTATTAATTTGATGCTTTAATGATGGTAAACGGTAACATTTGAATCAAAAAATTTTGAATTCAAGATACGGATGAAGATACTTGAAACGTTAGAATTCAAGTATAGGAAGGATCGGGACAATGAATTAGTGTAAAATAAAAAAATGTTAAAAAAAAATCTACCTGATTTAAAAGTGTAACCCATAGGATAGTCAAATTTACACACTTGGCAGTACGAAATTACCTTGAACCAGTTAAAAATAAAAAGTAGTGCTATTTTTGTTCTTGCTGACTTTAGACATTTAAAATTATAAAATTCAGCATTTCTTTTAATATTTAAACATCCATTGGCTCTTTTGCCTCTGTTGGGATATTCTTGATACTCTTTTCGATGTCTACTAAATAATTCCTTTTTCTTCTTCTTCTTCTTCTTTTTCTTTCAACCGGTGCATAAAATTTAATTAATAAATGGCGTAGCCAAATATTTAAAAAAAATAAAAAAAGAGAGAGGTGGGGAGAAAGATCAAAAAGGTAATATGAATGATAAATTAAAAGCGATAACCAATAGATGGATAGCACGTGCCAAAGGTCGGCTCGCGGCTGAGAGGAGGAGTTAGGTTTGTGCAAAGGAGCTCCGAAAGCCACACATAACTGATTTGCGGTTTGGCAAAGCTAACGTGATTTTTTATTTTTATTTATTTATGGAGTCAGTTAATTTTCTTGCTGTTTTATTATCTTTTACACGATTTTTTTTTTTTTTTGGTGTCTCCATGTGTTATATTTCCATTCTTGCACCTTTTAATTTAAAACAATGATAATTTTGAGTAAAAATAATATTCTCTTTATTTATAATTGAATAACCCATTTTAATTTATATAAATTTTAAAAAAGTTAATTGATTTATTTCATTTTAAACTTAACATTATCTATTTCTTAACAAAAATTTCACCAATTTAGGAAATGAGACATTAATTTATTAACGAATCAAAATTAAAATAGAAACATTCAATTCCAAACGGAGAGGGAGAGCGTATATTAGAAGAACTTTTAATCACAAGAGTCACCGGATTTATTCTTATTATTTTATTTACTAGTATAAGAGTTTATTTTAGAGACACGATTAACTATTTTTAATTTGTTTTTAAAAATTATGATTAATATTAAAATGTTGTTTTATTTCTAATTGTGATTAATTTAAAAAAAGTCCAAATATTCTACTATAGAAGTATTAAAATAAATTTTAAAAAATAATAAAAATAAAAAAAAGAGAACTCTTGTCTTGGTTGGTGATTTGCATGCAGTGTGGTGTAAGGATGATGATAAATTAATAAATAACCTTTAATTCCTTGGCCTTTTCTTCAACTTTTCCTGTCCCTTTTTTTTAAAAAAAAATTATTTTTCTTAGCTGTTATAATTGAGAATTGAGAATGGTACAATATTGAACATTATATATATATATATATATATATATTTATATATATAATAATCTCTCTGAGATATCTATGAGCACGAAATCCTTCAATATCAGTTGGCACCTTCTTGACACATTGCTTATCCTCCAATATGTGGTCATTCTCATGTTCCCAAAAGATGTAAAAGTACTTCGAAATTCTACGCAGAAAAGATGTCTATAAGGCTAAAACTTTTATCATCTCTTATTGAGAAAATTTTAGGAAAAAAAAGGATATGTTGTTATTTTCAGAACTTTTTTTAAAAGACTGAGAGAAAAAAAGAGTGGAGGGGAAGAAAAGAAAGGAAATAAAAAAAAAGGCCCAGGGGACTTAACTTGGTATTGAATATTATGAGATCTAAATGTTGAGTAATACAAATTCTGTTCCTAATTATTAGTCATTTGTAATTATTTGATCAATAATAAGCTTTTTTTTTTTAAAAAAAAATGTCTTTATGGAGAAAAACATTAAGAATAAAAAAGAGAAAATTGTTTTATGAAAAGCATGAGTAATATTAGAAAAAAAAATGGATAAAATATTTATTAAACTACCAACAATGTCTTATAATACAAGAAAATAGCTCAAATGACTTATCATTATGGACAGAGAGATTAATTCTTTTGTTATTAAAATAAACAATTTTTGATTTAAAATAGAATCTTTTTTTGTTAAATCAAAAAAAAAAAAGATAAAAATGTGAATTTTTTTAACTCGTCAACCGCTATTCGTGGATGTGCATAGGACTCAACTCAAGAGGGTATTGATGGGATTTAAACTTGAGACCTATGATTTGCATGCTTACTAATCCACCCACTTGAGTGTCCCGAAGGGACTAAATATGTGATATTTAATTACGAATAGATGAGATGCAAGTTAAAGTCCATGTATTGTTTTCTCTTTTATTTAAAAAATGAAATAAATCTTAATTAACTTTTTTTATTACTATTTCTATAGTAATTTACAAGTGCTTTTTGGATTTTGGAGAAAGATTAAGGTATACAATTGTTAGGTAATAATTTTCTAGTAATTTAACTAAAATGACATTGTTTGCTAAGAGAATACATAAAGGTTTTATGAGGAGGAGTGATTTTTTTTTCTTGAAAATTTAAAAGGATAAAATAGGAAAAAAATTCATTAAATATCTACCTAAAATTTGAAATGGAAAATTTGGGACAATTTTTTTATTTTTTTTAAGAGCGCCATAAATTGAGATAAAATATAATGGACCAGACTTGCTACCCATCCCATCTGGCTCGCTCTTGTCCGTCCCACGGCCACGAGAAACCCACACGCTCTTGTAATTGCTCCAGTTCTGGGGGGCTGGTAAGTGTTGTACTTAGGCACACCGTTCGCGGCTGCGGCGGCTAATCCAGTTTGTCTGGAAGCTTTTGCTTCATTTCTTTAGTAACCTGAGACAATCAAACAACGCTAATTCGCGAATTTGTCGGACGCTGTTATCCAACGTTACATTTATTAGTATTTCAGCAGGTACTCTGCATCTTTAAAAAGAAAATTGTGAATTTTGAACCGTAAATAATATTTTAGCATAAACCTTTTTTTTTAAAAAAAAATATTTATATTGTAGTTTTTTTTTTTTACACATTCACTTCAATTATATTATTAATAACTATAAACCCATCAAAGTTAGAAATTACAGTACACGTACCTCCAAATGACCTAACGATGAATTTTATCATAAAGCTTATCTTTTCTCGACATATCATTTTATAATTAGACGTAAATATTATTATTTTATGAAATTTGAAAAATATTTTTTTCTTGTCTCTCCCATGCACATTTGTTTTTACTAAATGTATGATTTTTTTAAAATTAATTAAATTTTATGCTATACTATTTTTCTTTTTAATTTTAAAAACATAATTAAAGGTGGGATTGCAATAGTGATTAACCCTCCATTGATAACTTTTTTTCCAACCGTAAACTAAAAACTACTTCTACTACTGCTGGTACTAGTAGTAGACAGTGGACAAAGGAGATAATTGACAGGCCAACCTACGCCCATCTGTCTCCTTTTGGGTGATGTCACGAGAATCTCAACCCTCCCTCACACGCTTGCCCACTCGTGAGGGGACCACTCCATCATTGAAATGTAATACCACTACTTTCCATCTCACGTGTCAAACTTTGTCTGCACACGTGCCCCTTTCTCTTCTATTATTACCGGTGCACCACTGCAAGACTTGTTATTATGTCTACAACCAACCCGTTTAGATATATTTAACAAATATATATATATTATTTTCAGCGACAGCAAAGTAAAATTTTCTATTAAGTATACTTTTCAAACCAACTTTTATTTATTAACCTCGCTCAAATTAAAATTATGATAATCAAATCATAAATACTAACATTTTCAAGAAGAATTTGTTTTTAAATAGCTTTAAAAATGTTTCAGGGATTGAGGTTGCATGCCCTGCGACACTAGTAACAGTTAAAGAAGGCTGTATTAATCCTAAATGTTTAATTAGGTAATTATGACATGTTTACAATGAGTTAAAATCATAGGTCCTTCACTTTTTTTTTTATAATAAAGTCAATTACTGTTATACGTAAATATATATATAAGCCAACTTAATAAGATATTATTGGGATTTGAACTCAACACATAGCTCTCATCATTCCATCCTAGCTCTTCCTTTCATCAATATATGATGAAGAGAAAAAGGGAGGGGGAGGGGGAGGGGGGGGGGGGAAGATAGAATATTGTGGTTTCATTATCTTCACTTTGCTATCATCTTATAATACAATGTTGTCAACCAATTTTCAGACTGAGCACGTACTATTTTTCACAGTCTGAGGGATGGAAGCGCTTTCACACTACTATGGGAGATTGTACGCGCACTAGGAAAAAGGTCAATTATGCACATCAATTACATTTTTCTTTTTTTCATTATGGATAATATATATAATTTGATAAGTAAATTATGATGTCGATGTATGAAAATGCATTTGATTTTTACATATAAAATAAGAATTTTGAATAAACAAGTAAGAATCAGTTCTATCAAAGATTACTTTATTTAAAAAAAATAAATTTGATATTTGAATAAGAGTTAAGCTCGCAGAGAAATGATTTAAGATTGAGTGGTTAATTTTGTACCCTATATGTGTAAAGGGCACTAGTGTAAAATACCTTAACCAAAGGCATTGTCTTTTTGCCTCCAAAGTCGAAATCCAGGGATCCCCATCCCATGTACTCTCCCAAGTCCCAGATGCTTTCAGGCAATGCCTCGTGATCTGCAAATGATCTTTACACATAATTTAATTTAACCTTGAACAACATTACAGTCCGATAATCAGTAGAAAAAAATTTTTTTTTCATGCAATATATAAACCTAAAATTTCCCTAACCCTTAATATCAATGCTGCTTTGCATTTAATATTGAATAATAAATCTCCTCATGAATTTGTTACCATATTTATGAGGTATCATTGACGTCAGGGAATTGCAATACTGAGACAGTGGAAAAGAAAGGTAAAGAAAAGAGTGGTACAACACAAAGACGACTTCTAAGGAGGGGTAGGGCCGGCGCCAAATGGCCTTATCTTTTAATTTTTCTTTCCATATATATAAATAGTGTGTATTATCGTACGAGGAAGCGTCAACGCCAATTCCCGACTGTCTCTTTTTGCCTAATGGAGAATTTGGAAAATGAAATGATGCAAAGGAAAAGCGAAAGGACGACAAATTCCAAAGTCCCTCTCAAAGCGCAGCAGCAGCAAGAAAACCCTGCAAAGAAAAAATATGTATATATTAAGGGACGAAAATTTTCTCACTAAACCCTACTTCCAAGTCTCCAAGACAAACCTATTTCTTTCTCTTATTTTTCTTTCCTGCAGCAAAATACCGTTCAGATTTAAATAAACTCGGTGAAGGTATAACATGCATGTACTATAAACATTTTATAATATTATAAAAATAATTGATATTAGTGAAATCTTATTAGTTTAATATCAACCGTAACTCTTAGGAACGTTACACAATGTAAATAAGTATGATCTCATTATTGATCCTTGAATAGAGATATATGAATGCAAAAAAAAAAAAAAAATGACATTATGTATATATATTTACGAAGTTGGATGGATTAAGAATGGATGCATGGTTTTCTATGCTTTCTTTTGTCCTTTCGACATCAATCAATTTATTCCTTTCCTTTTGCGGATGCTTCTACCCTTTTCTTCCCACTTTTAACAACAGAGATTTCCAGATACCAATTCACAGAGAGCTTCGTTTTGCGGTGACCACAATCCCACTTGTAGGCTGCAGCCCCTTCATTTTGCTCCGTTAATAATTCCTATTTAACTAGATTATAATATTCTTTATATATAATTGTTATAAAACAAGTGGACTAAAGTTTTTTTAAAAATATATTTTTTAAGTGAGACAGATATTAAAATTAAAATTTATAATATGATCGAATCAAATTTACAATATGCAGTATACAACTGAAAACCATTCCGCAATTCTTTTTTGCTTAGTAATTAATTATACTCCAAAGTCCAAACTTTTCTTTCTTTCTTTCTTTTAAAAAAGGTGAGCCACGACATTACGAAACGAAAAAGAAAGCACAATAACGTCTCCGCCCGAGCATAAAAGATAGGGAAATTTCCTCAATTTGGCGTACATAAGCCTTTTCTTATTAAAGGGTTTGAATTTACGTTTCTATCCACACTTGTCATATCTGTGAAATATTAAATTTAAATATTAACTTAAAATATTTATTTGAAATTATGATTTATTGAAATATAAAATTGATAGTTTTTAATATTAGCCCAATGATTAATCTTGAATGAATAAATTTATAAAAAAAATAAAATTCAGTTGATCAAAAAATAATTCAATTATTTAAGGTATAAAAGAGCTATTTATTAGTTTATTTTGTAGATACGGAAGCTATTAAATTTGAGGTGGGTCAGCACTCGACATAAATTAATTCATTAAAAAAATCAGTATTTCAGGTGACGGTAGCATATTATCTGGAACCAGAAATACATGGTACAGTACTTAGTGATAAACTACTTATATCCCGCTTGCTTGCTCATCATCTTAAAGTTGTCCTGATTTTTAATGATTGAGTGCTGGGATCATAAAATCACTTGCAATAATGATCATTTTATGGGGCAGATGAAATTAAAGTGTGCCATCACACTAACATACTATTATTGATCTTTATCTAAATTTTAATACAAGAACTCCTATTTAGTAGATAGAGTTTGAATTTGGATGTATTAAAAGTAATTATTCTTTTCATCCTAAAATATAAATCATTTTAGAATTTTTTTTATAATATAAGTTATTTTATAATTAATAATATATTATCGTGATTTTTTTTTCATTATTGCCCTCCATTATTAATATATTAATTCATTTATTATAAAAAAAGAATTACAATTAATAATGAGTATATTTAAAAATATTGAATTTATGTAAAATAAGTAGTAGAATAGATGAATAATTATTTAAATTTTGATTTTTGTCAGCTAATTATAGAGTGGAAATTGATCATAATAATAGTTGGTTTCCTACCGTGCATTATTAAATATAATGGAAAATAAGTTTTTTTTTTTTTTGGACACTCGAGAAATCTTTAATATGGCTGGTTACGAAATTGTTGTGGACTTTTTCAAAAAAATAAAAATAAAATAAAACCACTTACGGGAGGAGGCAATCAAACGTATTTAGCTGGGGTAGGGCAGACCCCAGCCTACTACCTCGCACCTTTGGACCATTCAAACTTGAAGTGTTAATCATGTTGTCATCATTATTCAACTACTGCTTTGACATAATTACTTTTTACATTTTTCACTTGAATCTTTCTAAACAAAATACTCCTTCCATCCCATCCCATGATAATTGCTCCATTCATGAAGTAGGTTATTTTTGGCTTTTTTTCTTTAACATATATTAAGGATATAAAATATAATATATTAACTTAATTAAAATATTAAAATATTCTTGGTCAAAATATCTAGGAAATTATAGCAAGATATAACGATAAGGGTAAAAATGAAAAAAAATACAATAAATACTCATAAAAAATCGTAACATATATTATGAAACAAATTTATACATCTAAAGTAACATATATTTTGGATCAAATGAAGTATCATTTTTTTTTAAAAAAAGGGTCAATTTCATAATAACTGTCGTTTCATACAAAAATTCAAGCTTTTCTAATTTTTCCCTTTGCCTATACTTTCTGGATAATTAATATTGAGGAGGTTATCATTATCTATATTAGGGAAAGAGAAAGGACATCTTAGTCCAATTGCTAGTAAAATCTTCTATTACGTAGTATTTTCTTAAATGGTGTGTAAAACCTTAAATGCCACTTAATTAGGAATATAGGAAAAGTAATACCTTTTCATTTGAAATTGAATGTCTTATTCTGACTCTAATAACAATTAATTAATGCTTTTTAACTTTCATAAAATTACTAATTTGTCTTCATTAATGTAATTCTTTGCGGGAGCATTATAAAAGTGGACGTGAATTTTTAAACATATGATGTTACTAATGAAATTTTGTATTAAAAAACTAGTTATTTTTACAAATGGAACATTCAGTTTTGAATAAATCAAAATAAAAATAAAAACATTCAATTCAGAGACGAAAAAATAATTATAAAGCTAATTTATGAAAAAAAGAAGAAGGTAAACTTAGATTAAAACTGTTAAAATTATACTACTAGTCTCGACAATTCAACCCGTGGAGAAAAGAAAGACATTTGAACTGATAGGTACTAAGCTATATTCATAGCATAGCCACCGTTTTCATCATAATGTCAACTCATTACCATAATGGAAACATAGATCCTCTTCGAGGAAAAAAAATCTATGTTTGCGTGTGTTTTTGGGCCATTAATGTTTGTAACACATGATCCACAAACGTGGAAATGAACTAAATTTTACTCCTCCTTCTAGTTTATATTTTAGATTTCGTAGTCTTTGAACAATCATTTAATAGATGAGAAAGATGCGGAATATTTCATTGATTTTATTTTCTTTAAGCCACCAAGTTAACATCTATATATCATACATCTCCTGATCTCCGTCTCTGATCATAGGTCGTTTATAATTTTCCTCATCACAAAAAATAAGTCACTAATTGTCATTTTATAAAAATTAGGATAACATTTTTTTTATATATAAAATGTCCTCTAATCACCCTCTCAAAATACATATATGCTTTTGGACATCTAATAAGGAGCGAGTAATATAAAAAACATATTCAAATACCTAAGTAACTAACAACAATAATTTATAATTAGTAATAGAGGGAGTAGTTATTTTGTCAATATTAAAGTAAAGTTATTTTTCCTAAATTTCCCTATTGAAGAAGAACATTGGAAAATTGGGAGGAAAGTAAAAGAAATATGGGAAGAATGAATAAACTTTTTGTAAGATTATGAAAAAACAAAGACTTTATATTAAATGATAAGAAAAATGACTCCAAACGACCTATAATTAAAGAGAAACAGGATATTAATATGAAATCTTACATAGTTTAAACTTGTGGGGCCCTTTAAATTTCAAAATATTAAATATTTGTAGTATATTTATATATATTTTTTTTATTTCATAAAATTTAAAGATTTTATTCTTGAGCTTAACATGATTATATTTTTACCCCTCATAAAAATTATTCTAAATCCTTCACCAATTCTTGTGCATCATTACAAGATAAATATTGATCTTGTAACATTTATTGCCTACAAATATTAAATTCGTAAGCTTTGTATCACAATAGAACTTCCTTAGCAAATGAAATGAGTGAGCCCCTTACTTGCAAGATTTTAATCTCGACCTAGAAATGAAAATCGATCGATAGAAAAAAGTTAATTGAATATCTCTACACCTTCTAGATGTGAAGATCAAATGATATGAATATCCTTGCAACATTGTTTCTATAGTCCTACTATAGATTAAGAAACACTTATGGTGAACATGATTTTACTCAATTATTAAGAGACGAAACCTATATAACATAGATCGTAAGTTCGACAATCCTTATATATAGCAATGTGTATAATGAGTTTTTTTAAAACTTTAATTTTAATGAATTAATTTATAGAAAATATGTGTAGCTGTATGTATGTATATATATATATATATGTACTTAATGAAAGTACTATATATCGACATATCAAGAGGAAAAAAAAAGGTAATATTATGCAAAAACATATACACCTCTTTCATGGATACACAGGCATGATTAAGGAGAAGAAGTGAGGAGATAAGTGAGATAAAAGAGAGAAGCTTAAAGGAGTGATGGAGACTTAATAAACATCTTAAACAACAAACAAACGTAGGATGGAAAGATTAATGATTTCCTATATAATTAGTTTTGTTTGTAGAAGAGATTAAGTAAGAAGAATTAAAAAAAGGTACCTTTTACCTAATGATGTAAAAGGCTAACCAACTATTGTCCAACGATTGAAGTGGGATATCTCGATACTACGTATGATGTCTTAAGCAACCTTTTTAAGGCTAATGAACCTTTTTTTTTTTTTCCTTTTTTCCTTAGTATTTAAGCCCCTCACCAAACATTAGACAGATATACTTTTATTTATTTATTTATCTTTAAAATTTATTCAGTAGTAAACCTCTTCCATTGGTCGGAAAAGTTGAAATCTCATCTCTAATCAGAATTCTTTCTCCTTTCGTAATTAAATGGTCATTTCCTAAATTAACAAAAATATTTATAGAAAAATTTATGTTTAAAATAAACTAATTAAGTTAAACTCTTTCAACAAAATTCACTAAAATCAAAATGAGATATTTAAATCCAAATGAAGGAAACGTTACTTTTTTTAAGCATAAGGTATTTGCATAAATTACCTTTGCAAAATAAGTTCAACTCTTAGTGGTAAGGAAAACATGCTGAAAGAATCCTTACATGAAACCACTTTACCCATATCCTTAGTTTACTCAAGGATGTGACCTAATAATTAGAAGGTGAGACCTTCATAACTCATGATCGATCTAACTCTAAGTAGAATAGTTAAAAAAGATGTATAAGTCTAATTTAAATATCACTTATAAATTAAAATAAATAATAATAAAAAAGAATCCGGTTGAATATCTCATCTAAAAATGTTTCAGATGCGATTTTATAAACAAGAATCAAATACTTAATCCTTGCCCTTTATGTATGTACGTATTCTTTTTATAGAAAAATTAGTTGAATATTGCAAAGAGGTTGTCCATTTCAAAGGTGCCGATCATGTCACACACGAGTGACTCAAGGCCGTGCCTTTATTTATTTATTTTCCTTTTTTTTATTAGAAAGAAACATCTTACTTGTATTTAGATGGACAAGTTAACAGCATTATCACATAATATTAACAAGAAAAAAAGGGACCCCTTACAAAGGTGACAGAGATGTCAATCATCCTTTTGGTAGCTTCAAAAGTTTTCCATCATTTATTTATTTATTTTTTCTCATTTAGGAGTTGGACTGGGTCATGTATTTTCTCTACAACTAGTCGCCCGGAACAATTTATTAAAATGAGATATGGAGTATAGTTTTTGATATATATATATATATATATATTTATACGAAAATGTTATCAAATGTTACGAAACTTATCTTATAATATGTTATAATTAAGATTTTAAAAATCAAAAGTAAAGGGTTTTTTTAAATAAAAAAATTTTTGATCATGTACTATTGGTTAGTTTTATCTATTTATTTTATAAAATATATTTATAAAAATTATTTTTTATCAAGGATTTTATTGTTTTAAAATAAAAAAGAATATCGGCTGTTAATTTTGATGGTTAAAAAACTTAAGAAAAACACTCATAAGGTGTGTTACATGGTGTTCAATGGCATTACTAAATATATATATATATATATATATATATAATAGTTTAAAAATTAAAAAAATGGTAATTTTTATCTTTTTATTCTTGGATGAAACCCAAATTAGTCATTTTAATTAAACAGTTTTTCTTTTTCTACTCTCCATTCTTTTATTCCTTTTTCATCATTACAAAAATAAAATCTAAATCCATTTCATCACCTTTTATTATTATTATTATTATTATTGATCTCTAGATGATAAATTTCTAATTTAAAATATTTGTTACTTTTATGATTTTAATACTTGATCTTTCTATCACCAACAAATTACTTTTAACTCTTGATTAAGTTATTTGTCAAATTATATAAAAATTTAACATAATATTATATAATTATGAGTTTAGAGTTTGACTTTAAAAACTAGATACTTGACCTAATTACCTTATTAGGAAATCTATGCCGCCTACACAATTTTTTTAAAAGAGTCGAGATTGTCCATGTGGAAGCGGACATGAGCTGGTGAAGCGGCCACCATTTCTAAATGCCTCAAAATTTTAATTGAGAAGCTAGCCGAAGCTTGTTTCGTTTCATTTTTCTTCCTCCTTTATTGTTGGTTCTCGGGAATCTGGAGATGAAATGAAACTAAACAGAGAAACGGCATTGTCCTTCTCAGTACTGGGGTCACTTTCCCAATCTGATGCTTACATGAAGTAAAGGACCAACATTCTCATGGTATGGCTCCACACCTTTCAAGATAACTACTACTTTATTTTCCTATTAATGAAATTTTTAGTTTTCATTTTCAATTTTTTTTCTGTTTCCTTTTCACCCAATTAATTTTGGTAGCCTTGTATTTTGGTAGGTGAAGATAATAAAAATTAAATGTTAAAGAATTAAATAAATATATATATATATATATATATGAAAAAGGAGTAAACCGTTGGAAGAAAACATGGTTGAGGAGGTGTTTGGACAACTTTAGTGAGAGAGAGAGAGGGAAATGGGCCCGCATTTTGAAAAGAAGTGTTAAATAATTGCAAGGCAATCACTTTGCTGGAGCACAAGCAGTCTGGGCTTTGGGCTTTCTTTTCCTTTTAGTCCGTCTCTGCTCGCGCTAGCAACAAGGTGAAGGTGGTCCTCTACATTTGTCTTGGGGTCCACGTGGCACTGCCGGCAGGGTGTGGCCCTGGCCACGTGGGAGTCCGTGGTCCAGGTGGGACATCACTCTTCTTGTACATACACGTGTTCCCAAAGAAAGGTTTGCCAGACTGTTGCAAAGCGCATGGGATGGGATCATGGGACTATCAAGAAGAGAGTAGAGAGCATCATCAAACTCCAAGGGTTAAATTTAGAGGAGACCTAAAGATTTTAAAAAAATACCATATCCCTAGACTTCAGCAAATGAAATTTTTTTTTTTTAAACGACTTGAAATAATGATTTACATTATATAAATTATTTAATATTTAAAGATAAATATATATTATATCAGAAATATTATATGGAGAATACAATAAATATTTAAATAATAAAAGATAAATCATTATTAATTTGATAGTTAGAAATTTAATTATACACTTTATATATTATACTTCATAGAATTACCTACATGATATATTTTAAATTTAAATTTTCTTGTACACAATTACATTAATAAAATATTAAATAATTTAAAATTTTTTATTAAAATAATAATAATTACAACAGTAAATATATTTGCAGAGTTTATCATGTACCCTCGCATACATAATCGTAGCGTACTTTTGTGGGCTTGAGGTGATGGTGATGGTGGTCCAATCGTTTTTGTCGGTTTGTTTTTGACAGTAGCATATGCGTTTGCTCAGTAACGTAACGGTGTTTCAAAGCCTACCAAACACTAATTCGTTCGGTCCGAAATGCAATACCTTCGTTTTCATTTTAAAATATTGGAAAATTGAATGTCCATTTCTAAAGATACGTATATTTTTTTTTATGAAAAAGCGTATCATCCTTTAATTGAAGGATTTATATATACTAACTATTAATTATGTTAATGAAAATGACAGAATATTCAATCTAAAAATGTCAAATATATTCTTTTAAATTTTAAGAAAATCAAAATAAAACGTTTAATTATAGATGAAAAGTATTATTTTCATCATTATTTATAAGTCATTAATAGTCATTTTATAAAAATTAAGATTATCCCCTTAAAATATAATTATTTATAATTCTAATCAAATTAAATCACTAACTAGTGAATTGAGAGAAATAGATAATATAATAAAAAATTAGTAAAAATATTTGATAAACTAATAACAATAACTTACATTTAGTAAAAAAAATTTGCTTATAAATGATCACATAAGCAGTATTAAATTTATTTAAAATATTACCTTTTTTAAATAAAGATAGTTCAGGTTTTTTTTTTTTACCTAATTAATATAGTCAATATAATTATTTTTAAAGACGTACCTTTATATCTTGCATTCAATTTATTGGAATTGAAAATAATAATAAATATTAAGAAAGAATTAATGATAATAATTTAATCTTTTAATTCATAATTATCTTTATTAAAAAAAGAAATTAGATTATAATTTGAGATAAAAGAAAATCAAAATTATTCTAAAAATACATAAGTTAAACAGTGTCGGGACAACCAGGGGTGGGCCCAATACCTTTTTTGGATCAAAATGAAAATGTTTTGCCATCTTCTTGTCTCTGGGCTCTGATCTGATGTCTGCCCATCATGCTTCCCTTTTGAAAGGTAAATGGGATGGTCTGCTTTCAATTGGTCTGGCGGTAATAATATATGTTTTTGAGTTGAGGACATGACGGTTCTTTGCACTGCTGTTTACTTACTCTGTATGATGGAACTTATAATTATACAAAAGCCAAGAGAAAGAAAAAAAAAAGATAAGGTAAGGATCGATGAATGTGTACAGATGAAGACAAAGCTACAGATTATAGTTTGTCATGATCTTCAGAATACTATGATTATTACTATTACTTACAGTGCAATAAAAATATGGTTTCTCTGCATTTCTCTATCAACCTCTTGATCCCTGCGCTGCAAGTACAATTTGGTTCTTTCTACCCTAAAAAAGACCTCGCTGACAAGTACTTTTTCTTTTGTTTGTCTATGTTAAGCATATATTATTATTATTATTATTATTATCGCCAACCATTCTCTCCTCTTTACAATTTTCTTTTTTCCTTTTATTTATATATTTTGTTTGAATTCAAGACGTTGGTTCATAGTCGGACTTACTTAAAAAATTAAAGAAAATCATATTCATTAGAGAAAATTAATTAGCATTTTATTTTGGGAAAAATAAATTTAACTTTTTCGGTCAGACATTAAGAATTACGGTAGGCTAATTTTGTGGGCTCATGTGGAAATAACAAGGGAACAAAACCTTAATACATTAAAGAATTACTTGGGTTAAGTTCCTGGACCAAAGTTTCACAAAATCTATTATCATAGGAAAAAGGCCCAATCTACTAACCCTTATTATCATTACATTCTAGTTCTTGGGCTACTAAGGTTCTCCCTAATTTCATTACCCGTCCATTCTGATGCGGAAAGTAACCCAGAAGCCCAAGTTCTTTGTAGCAGCAAGTTCTGGAAATACAATTAAATCAAGGTGAAACTAGAAACCTATTTAAACAAAAATTCAAAAATCAGCTGAGGAAACTTCTGATTTTTCCGAAGAAAAGAATGCAGTTGGTATTAAACAAAAAAACTTGAATATACATCTTACACTGAAGCAATTTAGTAAGGTAAATCAAAAATATAATGGGTATTAGTAAGCAACAAAAATATAAAATTGTCAACAAGAATTTCTTCGAGAATTACTCCAGGAAAAATGATTATTCTGATTTTGTGCTTTATCAAGGCGATAAAATTTTCTAATGAAGAAGACAATTCACCGGACTTATATCATGTGTATTCAAAAATTTACAAACACGATGTTGTCTTCCTGCTTCTGCTGTTATAGCCACCGGCCACCACTTAAGTTTTGAAAAGAACGGGAAAATTGGACAACCCTTAATACCTAACTTCTGGTTTACTCAGACAGAGAAGCAAGAACCTGTGAAGAAAAGAACAAGGACGATCAGCGGATGTCCTGTCTCTCTTAAACTTGGCCTTCAATTTCAGCCACTTCTCTGACCTCTTCTTTTCACCCGCCGCAACAGTTTCTTCTCCGTTGTTAAAACTAAAAGGATAGCTTCGGAGATACAGTAGCCGACCTGAGTTGGGGTGCTGCGGGCTAAAGCAAAAGGCCGCCGGACTCTTCACGGACTTCTTCGACAAACTCTTCAGGAATTCTTTATCGGATTCAGCCCATTGAAGCAACCTTATCGTGCTTAAATCCTTGGGATTCTCAAAGCCCAAGCCACCATCAACACAACTTGAATCCACCGTCATCAAATCCTTCAACCTCAAAATCAAATCTGTATTCTCTGTTTTCGTTTTTCTGAATCATCATCGTGAATTGGTAAAGCAATTTATATAAAGGCATTTAATTTTTCCTAAATTGAATGGAACTTGGAATCCAAATCATAATCAAGTTTTCCATTTCATGTTCCCTAAGTTGAATGGAACTTGGAATCCCAAATCATAATCAAGTTTCCTAACTCTGTCGGGTTTTGGAATGGCAGAGACCGAAAAGAAATCAGGAAATTTCCCGTCGGGTTTTAATTTGGATAAAGATTTATGGAACATAACCTCATCCAGTGAATCAGTTAATTAACATGTTTGAAGGGTTACGTCTTCTCAGGAGTACAATTATATACAGACTTCATTTTATTATTATTATTATTATTATTTTATTATTATTAATGTGCAGTTATATTATACTAATAATTGATTATGATATTGCTTAATCTTTTCTTATATTGCTTAATCTTTTCTTACTCCATTTGTTCTTGATTTTGATGTCAATTTTGGAAGAATATTATTTATTGAAAGATATTCTAAGTCTAATATAGTAAAAAGTTTTAAATATTGATTTGTTCTATTCAATTCAATGTAACCCGTTGGTACTAATTAATAGTTATGTTAATGTGTGTAGAAATCCAAATGCATACTTAAAGGGTTGAAAAACAGATTCATCTCTTGACATGCAAATAATCTATTATATATATTTAAAAAAAAATAGAGGAAACTATTAAACTTGTAATTTTTTTTATTTTTGTATGATTTTTTTATTTCTCTTCATGTCACAAGTCGGGTGGATAATTTTAATAAATTTAAAAATCTTTTGTATATAATATTATTCATTCTTATTCATATCCTTCTATAATACAGTGAATAATAATATTTATAATTTAATAAGTATTCAATACATGTATTTAATTCCAATTAATATAAAATTTTATAATAAGCAAAGAAGAAATTTTTCGAATTTTTAGCCATTCCTTTTTCAATAATTTATTCAAAATATTACAGAAAATAATTATAAAAAAATCTCAATATATTTATCTATATAATATCTTCAATAGACAATATATACATATATGTAAACAAGCTTTCAAACTTGAAAATTTTTTTTTTTTAAATTTATTCTGAAACTTGATACATGTCACCTCATATATGTTATTTTTTAATTTTTGAATTAAAAAATTCAATAAATCATATAATAATTATTCTAAAATATAAATTAGTTCTATTTATATTTTCAGTTTCCAAGAAGAATTACATAATAAATTACATATATATTAAAAGATGAACTTATGTAAAAGACTTTACATATTTTACCTACATATTTTTATAATACAACAATGATAAAAAAATAATTAAGTATTATTTATTTTTTCAAAGTATAATTAACTTAATTATATACTGAGAATGAATTTATATAAAAGATTAATTATTATTGCATAATGATATAAATAATTCTTTGGACATTTTCATTTTTTCAAGTATAATTAAATAAATTATATATCAAGGGATGAATTTATTTAAAAAAACATTTCATATTTTACTATATATATTTTTACAATACAACAAGAGTGAAAATTTTCAATTAAATATTTATTAACAATATTTTTAAAGAATATAACCATATGCAATATATATATATATATATATATTCTATTAGTTATCATTCATTGCACAGGTTCACAAACTAATTACCTCATATCACAATATTTATTAAATTAATATTTCTATAGAATGATGGATAACTACAAGTCAAACAAAAACCTAAACTTTTTTAAAAATAGAAAAAATTAAAAAAAAAATCAAATTTCATTCCCAGAATAAGAAGTAAAAAACACTTCTTAAAGACAAAAAAAAAAAAAAAAAAAATTGTATCTTAGTGACTGTGGAGTCCTTAACCACGTACAGGTTAAAAAGAATTAACTATTAAAGAAGGTTTCACTGGGTGGTAGTTGGAGAATCGAAGAGTATGTCTGAACAGTTGGATTCGATCCATTAATTTTTTCTAAAAAATAATAATCAAATATCCAACTTAACTAATAAATACGGGGCATAAGAGCATGCCCTTGTGTAGCAATTTGGATTCCCGGAAAAAGCATGTGTAAATTCAGGTGAGGTCTCAACCCACTTTTCCCCAAATGATTCTCTCAAATGAGATTCACTGAGCCCTCCATTGCCCTACTTGAACTAGCCTTTACTAGGCTTGGCCTAATGAGTGGTACTTTGGCTGCCGTGGGCTTTGGTTGGATGAAAATGAATCCAATAATATAGCATATAGTATATTATAATAAATAATATTAAAAAAATAAGTAAAATAAATATTTATTAAACTATAAATACTAACTTATAATAGAAAAAAAAAAACTTTCAATAAGAAATAGATGAAATATTATTGGAATATCAGTGAAGGCCAATCTCCTCAAGCGTCAAGCCCTTAGGCCTTAGTGATATTAACATCTGAAAATATATGTCCCTCCTAGTCCTTGTCCTAACGCTTCCCATGTCAGGTAGTTTGTAAAAGTCCGTGATTAAGCTTTCCGTCCATTATTTTGATAGCAGCCCGGATTGACAGAGACTTTTTTGAGTAGTTAATATGAAAAGCAGCATGTGATTTCAAGAACCATAAATGGCCTAGGCAGCTACGTTTGGGCTTTGGAATTCTAGTGGTTTTAACTTTTTTTTTTTTATTTTTTAAAGTTTGTTTTACCATATAATTTATCATATTTTTTACTTTTACATTCATTCAATATTCTTTTTTATTTATTGTAAATAAATATAATTAAAAATATAAATACAAGATATAAAAAGATATCTTAAATATAGTAAATATATATTCATTATTTTTTAATTTATATGAAATGGAGACTGACGTTATATATAGTAAGACTGAGGTAGTAAGATATTTCATATTATCATTTTTGTTTTTTAATATTTATAATATTTTTTTAGTTAAAAAATGTCTTTTAATTAAATATTTATCTATATATTAATATTTCATATGGTTCTATTTATTAATTACACTAATTAAAAATAATAATATATGATGGCACTTTTAAAAGTTGAAGATATTCTATCTTAAATTTTTTGTATCGAACTAAAAGTAATATTTAATTTCAATTGCGTACTTCTTGAATATGTGTTCATGTAAAATTAAAAATTTATATTTTTTAACTTTATATAAGCTAATGCATTTGGTGGATGAATAAGATTAAAAAATTCTAATATTAGTTGAGAGGTTATTTGTAAAATTTAAAAAATCAAATACATTTAATTTTAGAGGTTTTTCTTATTTAGTTCTTTTTTCACATTTAAACTGTTGACTTTGTAAAAAAAAAAGGTATTACTACTAAGTCTACTACTATCTACTCTCAATTTAAAACATGGGTCATTTTAAATTTGTTTCATAAAATATGTCGATTTAATGAGTTTTATGAGAATTCAATCTTTTTTCATTCTTAACTTTATAATTATTTCTTATTCTAATTTCTTAAATAATTTGACTGAAAGTGTTTTTGATATTTTAACTAAATTATTATATTATTTTTTATATCTTTAATACGTTGTGAAAAGGTATAAAATGATCTATGTTATAAATGGCAGGGGGTGCTTAATTCCATTCGTTCCTATCCAACATAGAAATTTGTCGGCACAATAATGGAAATTAAATTGGCATTGTCTCAATGCGACTCTTTCTTTTTCTCGTGGTGTAAATGATTAAGTAAGATTTTTAATCATATATGGCAAAAAAAAAAGATTTAACAAATATGTCTTATTTAAGTGATAAAATAAATTTATCTATGATTAAAAAATAAAGAATCCCGGTCAGGATAAAGCAAACTTTCCTTATTATTATTATAAACTCTTCAAAATAATTTTTCAGTTTTTCTCCTGGTATTTCCAAAGTTTTCACGGGCTGAATTGAATATTTGAAGGACTTTTAGGGTTTGTACTTGGGTTTGACTCATGTCCGCAATCGCGAACAAAATTCAATTGATTTGAACCGTCACCAACAAGAACTGAATTGAATTGAATTGGTTAAAGCGATAAGAATGGTGGAGAGTTTTGATTTCCCTTCGTGGGTTCTTTTTGGTTGTATCTTTTACCTCTTGCGATAATGTAATAAGCGGCCGGACCTTCAAGAATTGACGTGAGGGTTTTGGACTAATACGAGTCTAGAATTCTCTAATGAATCATTTTGACACTGTTTCAAACATTGACATCACCCATATTTATATATTTTTCCCTCTATTTAAAATTGAATATTTCTATTTTTATTTTAAATTATTTAAAAATAAATGTTTCATTTTCTAAATTAATTAAAATTTCCTTTAGAAATTGATATTATTATATTTAAAATGAATTAACTCAATTATTTTTCTTAAATTTTATATAAATAAAAATGGAACATTCAATTATAAACGAGGAGAGAATATATTTTTTAATTATCGGTAGTAATGAATTTTGATGGACTTAAAATTCAAAATGCATCGTCATTTTCATTTCCGTTGAATTAAAGCCAACCACCACGTGTTTGCTAAATTTCAAAGACCATAGAAATAACATCACCATTGCATTTGCCTTATCTCTTCAGTGTCATCGTTGATATTGGTGTTCCCTCAAGGCATCAAGGGTCGCTTCAACCTTTTCTTTTCATAATAACATACGTCATTAGTATATAATTATAATATTTTGTTTTTATTCCTTAAAGAATTATTATTTTAAATAAAAGATATATTTTCTTTATCTAAAATTAAATATTCAATTTTGATTTATTAAAAGATTATAAAATGAATTTGACTCATATAAAAATTTTCAATTTATTTGTCCCATTAAAATAATCAATTATAGGACTTTATGCAAGTGAATGTAAATTTTAAAATTAATAAATATAATAATAAAATATTACTATATTAAAACTCTACCTGTACTAAGAAATGAAACATTTAATTTTGACTTGATGTATCATTAAACTCTTCACCTAGTTATAATTGTCCTTTTGAATAATTAAATATTTATTTTTAATCTATTAAATTCTCAAACTTGTTACAGTCACCTTGTTAAATCTATAAACTTTTATTGTAACTTATCAAACTTTTAATATATCTAAAATTCTTCACTGAACTCATAAATTTACCTCATCTTCTATCCATTTTTCTCTCTCTTCACTTATATAATGGTTTAGGGCAATGTTTTCATAAGTAGACTGAATATCAAATTGAAAATTTTACCAGAACAAGGTTTAATGGTTCAAAGTAATTAAAACAAAATTTTATAAAATTTAATTTAAAATAAAAATAATATTTTCTTTGCATTATAAATATTTATTAATAATGAAAATGTAACATGTTAGTAGACTTTAATGGTTAACAATTATTTATTATTTTTTACATTTATATAAGTAAAAAATTTATTTTTTAAATAATTAAATAAGTAGATCTATGATTTGACTAAATTATGATTTAATATTAAAATATATTTTATAATTTCTATTAAAATTCAGACTAATTTAATCCTATTTTGTAACTAAAAGGTTTCATGTGAATGATTTAAAATAATACAAGTGTTCAATTGGATAAAATAAAATTTTAAAGACATAAAAGGGTGATGATAACAACTTGAAAGTTTAATAGGGTAAAATAAAAGTTCAAAGATTCAACATGGTTTAATAATATATTCAATCTTTAATTTTTAATAACCTAAAATAGAAATAGAAAAAACTCAATTTCGGAAGTAGTTAAGTTTTAATGATAGCTCATGTAACTACTTTTGTAACAGAAACCACTAATAACAAGTTACATTACCCTCTTTATTCAAACATATAAGTTATTTATGGTCTTTTAAAGAAAATAAAAAAATTCAAACATAATTATGTTATGTAATTATAAAACATCCTTATTTTTGTTATTTATAAGAATAGTTCTCTTAATCATCAGTCACTCAAGTTGTTTTTGCAAAAAAAAAAAAAAGGGAATATATACTTTTCTATAATAAATGAAAAAATCTTAAATAAGAAATAAAAATAGAAGAAAAAAATCTCAATTTAAATTAATAATTATAAAATAACTTTATAACTAGTTATATATTATGAGAAGTATAAATTATTATTACTTTAATTACAATAAATTATATTGGCCATCCGTCGGGAGTTTCGGGTTTAATACCATAATTTAACCCGTTAATGTATATAATGAGGTTTAGTCCCTCATTTGGGTCTTCTTGTTATCATCTATCTAGGGTTCAAACTTAACACCTCTTAAATAAGAGAAACTTTAGGTTTATTTTAATTTCTAGAGAGGTCAAAAATCTATATTTATATCTGACCCTCATAAAGGACTAAACCTCATCAATATACTTATATTTTTTGTAAAAAAAAAAAACAAGCGAAAACTATGATTCCTTTACTTTCCTCCTTTTATATAGGACTTTAGTTTTCAATTTTCATAAGTAAAATATATCGTACCTAAATTTTTGTTTTGCGCCTCTCGCTTTGAATATTTGCCTGTAGAATACGGGTGGGGATAGAGGGTAGACGTTGCCCACAATGGAGCCTTTAGGAAAGCTTTCAACTGAATAAAGCTCCACGGGATCCGATTCAGCATGTGCTTTTCCATGTTAAGAAAAATGTTAGGCGTGATTTAGTGATTTGGATGTAAGATTTGTAATACGTAAATTGTGAATTTGATTAATTTATGTAACTTGATTTTTTTATAAATTTTAATTTATTGAGTTGATTTACATGATAATGATAATGGATCATTGTAAGGTGAAGTTTGGTTAAATTTTAAATATAATAGTCAAAGTAAGTACGTAATACTGTCCTAAATATCTCTTGTAAATAGTAATAAAAATGTTTATTATTCGTAAGTCAAAATCATTGTTTTTAAAGTAAATAAATAAACAGGCAAAGGAAATCTTATTCCACCAAATTGACAACCGAAAATGTCCATTTTTTTAAATTAATAAATGTTAGCCATTTTTCTTTTTATTTCAACTCAATTAATCTGATTAGATCATTAAATCTTAAGACATTTGTTATTTCTATAATTTGAATTATAACTTATTAATTATAGATATATTTATTTGTTTGTAAATTATAAGTTGTTTTTATTCGAACCAATGATTACATGTTTTGAGTTTGTAAATTATGAGTTATAATATGTTATTATTCAAATAATTATTAGACAAACATGATTCCATTTACATATATAAACATGTAACTTATCATCATACTCTCTATGATTTGTGAATAAACTCCTTTTTCATTACTCATCAAGTTCAAAGAATAAATATTAAATAAAAATATAATTAATTAATTAAATTGCCTATGTTTATTTTCTATAAATCTATCTAATAAACCAAGAAAATATATTGCAGCGCATCGTCTGCCACAGCAAGACCTTCTTTTACTAGAAGGAAAACCAGCCACTTGTGGCAACTAGAAATGACACGTGTCATCATCTTACTGCTTCATACTTACTTACAACCACCTGCCGCACTTCGTATAAAGTGCTTTGCTCCAAATCTTGAGTTTGGATTTCAGTTCAAAATTACTTATATGCCATCACCCACAAATTTTTCTTTCTTCATCCTTTTTGATAAATATAAAATTGAAGTCATCACCTTCTGGCTTCTAGTCGGCCGTTTCTCCACCGTAATACATTCTCAAAGAGTTCTTCTCTGTCAGAGAAAAATGCCAAAACTCGAAACAATAACGATCAAAGGGAAAGGTTTAATGGTTGTGGGTTTTTGACATTTAGTGGACTAATGGTTGAAAAAAATGGCTCAAAAAGGTCCCACGAGCTAAATAAAGCACAAATTGATTTTATTCAGACCCATTTCTGGGTTTTTTATTCTATCTTCAATCTTTAAGGAAGGCATCACATGAATTACTTTCTCATAATCATCCCATATGATAAATCTTCAACCTTTTTGGTAATGTTTGCGTAGGATTCAAGTACTGTTTGGTCATTTTTTCTTAGCTTTTTTTTTTTGCTTTGTTGTTTTGTTTCCTCTCCCTTGGAGCTTTTCCTTCAGAGACCGTCAATGGAGAAATGATTCCAATATTTATGGGGCTTAAAATAAATTTGTTCTTTTTAGTTATTTTTCTATAATTGATTTAAAGGGCCACTTTCTGAAAAGATGGGATATCTTTTGTCTCATATCTATTCTAATTCTTTGTGGTGACTATGCTTTCGACTAAAGTGGCGTTCTGTGATCTGGGGCTCATTAGATTCCTTGATATTCTGCAGATTCTTGAACTGTTGGAGGTGAGCCCAAGTACACATCGTGTTTTCTTTTCATACTTCCTGGTTTCCTTAATTATCACTTTACGAAATTTTCTGGTTTGCCTTTGAGTTTCTCTGCCCTAAAGGTGGAGGAAGACATCCAGCTTAAGAGGAATCACATTCTTTTCTTTTTCGCGACTTTTTTTCAGTTTCTTTATCCATTGACCTTTTTACTTTCAACATATGTATTGGATTATTCTGGATTCTTATTTGAAAATCTGAAGAAGACCTCTCAATTGTCCCTCTTTTTTTCTCCTCTAGGTTTGGTGCATAACCTTTGAATGATTTTAATGATGGGTTCTCCTCACATCTCCTTTGACACACTGAATTATGCTCTGGTTGTTTCACAATTCTGATTTCTCAAGTCTGGTTGACTTCCGCCTTTGATCAATTGTTTGTTGTGAAACTCAGTTAATTGGATAGTTTCTGGAAAGAATTGATCTTTATATATTACGTTAAGCTTCCTCCTCTCTTCTTGTTCTCTAGCCGTAAGAAATGACACTGTTCCCGCTCAATGAATGCTTTCGACTTCATTAATCATTTTTACTTGATTAAGATCTGTTGATTTATTTCAACATGATGCACTTATTTCTTCTCTTATTAGTTTAATTGGCAACATATTATATTTCTTCAGAGCACCTATTCCAGTGATAGTTGTTGTGAATGAAATGAATGATCATACTCCCATTATAGCTGCAAATTGATAAGTAGAGAAATATTGGCATTTCGTTTGTTGCTTATTCCATATTGTTTATTTCTCTCTTTATCTATGTTAATTCCAGGTTGCGAACATAATCTTGGACCTAAAGCCTTTAGCAATTTGAGTAATGCATTGGCTAACCAAGTTTTTCAAGGGCCATAAAATATCGCGAGGGCAGTATCATGGGAGGTATGAAGATACCATCTGGGAAGGACCTTCGACTTCAGTGGTAATCATTGTTGACCTATCAGTGGACATTCATGTTATTTGGTGATATTGCTTTGGCAGGATGATACACAGCTTTATTCTCTGTAGTTGTGCTTGTTATTATTCTTGGTGTTGTAGGCAAATTCTTTCAATGCTAACTTTCTATGTTGTTATTTGACTGTAGGATGCTTGTTCTGATTTTGATAATGAAGAAATTGATCGTGCCATAGCACTTTCTCTTGCAGAGGAAGAGCAGAGAGCTATCTCAGAAGAAGAAAATCAGAAAACTCATGAAAAAGAACATCAGAATACTCACGAAGAAGAACATCAGAATAATCGAGAAGAAGAGGAAGAAGATCCTAAAGGGAAAAAAGTAATTGGTGAGATACATGGCCTTGAGCTGCCACTGTGAGTTTTCTTCCCATTATGATGGGTGGATAGTTTGTTGACTAACAACACCATTTCTTTCATGGTACCTTGAAAACTGCAAGATATGTAATTGAAGCATATTAGAAGCATGCTTTTTTTATGTCTAATCATTGTGCTTATGGACTTTAACTCCTTTTACTCTCAGAGAATGAATCTTATTTGGATGAAGATGAGCAACTCGCTAAAGCTCTTCAAGAAAGTCTTATTGTAGATTCTCCACCTCGATATGATTATGGAAGTTTTTTCCCGTATTATCCATCTTTCTACCCATCTGGGGGTTACAGGTAAAAAGTACATCTGTTGACTTATTTGATCTCATGTGTGTGTGTATTTGCCACGCTTCCATCCTGTATTACTTGTAATTTAGTTGTAATATCCCAGGTCACTAAATCTATGGAATTCTTAAAATGTGTTGCAATATCAATTACACTTCTGAAGTTAATTACTGTGAGTATCTAGCAGTACTATCCATTTTGCAGGGCCTAGGCAAGCATGAAACTTCACTTGATGATTCACTTTGCACTGAGATTTGGTACTGCTATTTAAAAGTTGATATCTTATTCCTAGGACAATGTTCATGATTCTGACTTGAGATGATGCCTCCAAATGTTTTTTGATGAATTCCTTTGATATTAACACATACAACCAATGGAAAGAAATTTGTTCTTCTGGGTAATCTTAATGCAATTATGATGGTTCAAAAATTGAAGTTTCTTTCATGTGAGATATAGACTGTATTAACTTCTGTTTTGGAGTTTCTAGTTTACTAGTAATTGATAAAGAGAAAAGAATTTTTTAGTAGCATTTGGTTGACCCTTTCCTTCCCAATCCAGTATTCCCTGTTTTCTTCAGCATGGTATTTTCCATCCAAGAATGTGTCACTCTAGCCAAATTCCTGTACAAAGTCATAGAATACTAGAATTTGACTTTACTCAGAACTTTTTGAATTTTTTAAGGTTTCAATTATACTGGCTTCATGTTAACTTATATAACCTAATGGGTATAGGATTTGTGCTGGTTGTAAGGCTGAAATTGGCCATGGACGATATTTGAGTTGCATGGGAGGTATTTGGCATCCAGAATGTTTCCGATGCCATGCGTGTGGGCAGCCCATCTCTGACTATGAGGTAAGAATTGTTTACTGGTAAGAATTGATTCTTTTGCCATTGTCAGACTGACTATCTCCCGGTTTCTGTTACCAGTATTCAATGTCTGATAATCGGCCATACCACAAAAACTGTTACAAGGAACTGCATCACCCGAGATGTGACGTTTGCAAGCATTTTGTAAGTGTGATAGGCAGAAAAACTCCTGGTAGTTAAGTTATAGGTTATTCTTATATGAACATTAAGTTGTAGGAACAAAGATAAACTTAACTATTCTCAAGGACTCCCCTATCCTATGTCTTTTATTTTCTCTCTCCTTTTTCTTCCCCCCCTCTACTTTACTAATAAATTTCAAACAGTAACCTAACTGGATAATCATTTTCTCCTCTGATTCCTCAAGAATAATAATTATTCATTGATACTTTGGTGTTGGTGTTCTTTTCCTTTGTTTTACACTGACTGTGTTTTAACTTGGGCATTTTGCCTTTCCTTTCTTGTTTATAGATCCCAACAAATGGAGCTGGTCTTATTGAGTACAGGGCGCATCCTTTCTGGCTACAAAAGTACTGTCCATCTCATGAACACGATGGCACTCCTAGATGTTGCAGCTGCGAGAGGATGGAGGTTGGTGATTACACCAGTACTATTTAAAGAAAGGGGTAGTATATGAAATTTGAAATGAACTTGGGAGCATAAAGCATGACAAAGAAGTTAATCTTTTGTAACTTGTATAAATTTCTTCTGAAATTAAATTATGGAAACCTGTCTGTTGTAAAACTTTTTCAATCCCTGCAGCCAGTAGATGCCAAATACCTGGTAATGGATGATGGTCGAAAACTGTGTTTGGAATGTTTGGACTCTGCAATAATGGACACTCATGAATGCCAACCTCTTTACCTTGAAATACAAGAATTTTATGAAGGTCTGAATATGAAAGTGGAACAGCAAGTTCCATTGCTCTTGGTTGAGAGACAAGCACTTAATGAAGCAATGGAAGGAGAAAAGAATGTGAGGCTAATGTTGCTTCTTTTTCCTTTTGAAAGCCTTGCTGTTCATCTTTTTCAATTTTTTTCTTTTTAGTCCTGCTTGGTTTTTCAAGAGCTGCCAGAACCTAATATATAACTATCTCTACTGTGCCAGGGCCACCATCACCTGCCTGAGACAAGGGGACTTTGCCTGTCTGAAGAACAAACTATTAGTACGGTAAGAGTTCTTTTAATGACGTTGCCTCTTCTTGTATATCATTTTCCACAAATGTACACCTTATTCAGGCCTCCAATCTATTGTTATTTTCATACAAAAAATCAGATTTCAAGGCGACCCACTTTTGGAAACTATCGGATAATTGACATGTTCACCGAGCCATATAGGCTTGTCCGCCGATGTGAAGTGACTGCAATTCTTATCTTGTATGGCCTCCCTAGGTAAGAGTTGTCATTTTTAAAGTGGGTAAAAGGATATACACGCCGTGCTTCCTCTAAATTTATAAGTGAATGTTCAGGTTGTTGACTGGATCCATCTTGGCTCATGAAATGATGCATGCATGGTTACGGCTCAACGGTGCTAATTCATTATTCCAATAGAATGGTTTTCCTAACCGAGTCCTCCCCTTCTGAAGCATTTTGTGTTAACTATTGTGGTTTTGGCACATTTCAGGTTATCCCAACCTAAGTCCTGATGTGGAAGAAGGCATTTGCCAGGTTTTAGCTCATTTGTGGCTGGATTCTGAAATCATGGCCGGTTCTGGCAGTAGCGTTGCGTCTTCCTCCTCTTCGTCCTCATCCTCTTCCTCATCATTGTCCTCCTCTTCAAGTTCTTCGAAGAAGGGCAAACGATCTCAATTCGAAAAGAAACTGGGCGAGTTTTTCAAACATCAGATTGAATCAGATACCTCTACAGCCTATGGAGATGGTTTTAGAGAAGGTAACTCTGCAGTTCTCAAGTATGGACTCAAGAGAACCCTGGATCACATTCGGCTTACGGGATGCTTTCCTTGATAAAAAGCTAAACAGTATGATGATCTGAAGTCCCCTTCCGTTTTATACCCATATTACACTTATCTGCAGCACCGAGTCCATTTGGAATCAGAAGTCACTGAATGGACTGAATAAGCAATAAATGCAGCTTTCCTATGAACAATATAGCAAACTTTAGAACCATTGAAACACTATGAATTGAGTGCATACTGCATACAGGTCTGTAAATGTTAAACGTAATACACCACATATACAGAAGATAATAGACGCATAACATTTTGCTTAGCCACAATCCTTGTTCTTCATTCTTGAGTTAGCTGATCATTTATCCTTTAATGAAAAAAGAATAAAGGGGGGAAGCTTGCATCTCCAAGAAACACTTTTCTTTTAACCTCTTTCTTCAAGTTAATCTAGTAATTTAGGGGATTAAAACACAAAGTGTATATATTTTTTGACTAACATTACTTAATATGGATAAAAAAAAAAATGCATGCAATGGGATGTGAACGTGGTTTGTATCAAAATTTTCCTCTTTGAGAGGTGTGTATCATCTGAACATTGATCATGCAAATTTTGATTAAAAACGAATAAAGTAATTTATTTATTATTGTTCAAAGACATATTAGCAGGTAGAGTGAGGAGTATCAAATTTATAGTTATCAAAGTTTTAACACCCTTCTTTCCTCTCCTAGATTAAGTGTAAAAGGCTTTCACAAATAAAAGCACATGCCTAAAAAAATAATAATTTATTATCATGATTTGGCTCACTCAATTTATCCTTTTTTTCCCATATAGTGCAATCTCAAATCACAAAAGATGCCAAGGTCTAAGAATATTCATTCTGTCATTTTTTTTCTGAAATTCATTTATTTATTATTGTGCTTGAAGACAAACTCATGTTTCCAAAAAACTAGACAAGGTATTTTCAGCTTTGTCCATATGCTTTGGCTTAACTTCCAGAAGCACAAGTTTATTCCCTGGCTTGGCATGCAGCCTCCATTGGATAACCGTTTAGATGCAGCTGTCAAGAGATTATAATTTATGGATTACTATTTCTGACTTTGTCAACAAAAAAAAAATTCTCTGAAAAGACGAGTTCTTGCCGTCTGAACTGGGGTTCTTCCATTAAATTATTCCCTAAATGCTTCTCCCAATACATTATTAGAGTGTGAATTGTTCTTAAAAAAAACCAGGTAGTGATAAGTTTATCTCTTATTTTGTTATATTAGGCATTGTCGTATGTTATCATCATATCGAGTTTATAAGAAGGAAGACACGGAGAATATCTTGAACAACGGACAAAACCTCTGAGATTTTTCGTTAAGTTTCATGAGACAATGACAACATTGGCACGTACGAGTATATGACTTAGCTACCAAATCCCCTGCAAACCTTAATTCGAGCCCAAGAAATGGCAGTTTCTAAACTACGCTTGCAAGCAATCCTTCTTGTTTCTCTTGTAGTTGCTTCTCAACCTTCTGCTGCTGCTGATGATACTGATTTCTCTTGTTCTCTGGACTCACCTCCTTGTGATACATTTCTCACTTACCGGGCCTTGCCTCCTCATTATTTGAGTCTCGGGCCAATATCTGATCTGTTTGGACTCAGCCGTTTGAGCATTGCAAAAGCCAGTGAAATAGTCTCTCAAGATGCAGAGTTGGTTCCTGACCAGATTTTGTTGGTGCCCATAAGATGTAATTGCAATGGATCGATTTCCTTCTACAATGTTACCTATCAGATCAAGAAAGATGATTCCTTTTATTCAGTTTCAATCCGTGCTTTCCAGAATCTGACTAACTATCTTCTTGTGGAAGACATGAACCAGGAATTGAATCCTGCAAACCTGACTGTTGGTGTAGAAGTGGTCTTCCCATTGCTGTGTAAATGCCCCACAAAGTCCAACTTAAAGGATGGATTTCGGTATCTCATTACATATGTATGGCAGCCAGGAGACGATGTATTGCCAGTGAGTGCTATGTTTAACACTACCCCAGTGGCTATTGCTAAGGAAAACAATTATAGGAACTTCGCAGCTGCAGTCTGTCTTCCAGTGCTAATACCTGTACAGAGTCCACTTCTTTTGCAATCTTTTCCTCCTGTTGCAAAGCCCAAATCCAAGAATTGGAGGATTCTTGTTACTGTTTTTAGTATTAGCCCGGTTGTTCTTGTTGTAATATTGGGTTTCTTGGCATATTTTAATCTCTATTTTGACAAGAGGAAGAAAGTATTGGGGCGTAATTGCTCCAATATAGAAGCAAATGCTAATGTTCAGATGAAAAAAGCCTCTAAAGATGAAATCTTTAAGCATAAGACCAGTCAAGATAAGCTCCTTCCTGGAGTCTCTGGCTATCTCGGTAAGCCCATAGTCTATGATATCAAAACGATGATGGAAGCAACTATGAGTCTCAGTGAACGTTGTAGGATTGGAGAATCAGTCTATCTGGCCAGGATAAATGATCAGTTTTTTGCTGTAAAGAAAGCCAATGATGGCACAGAGGAATTGAAGGTCTTACAGAAAGTCAACCATGCAAATCTGATGAAGTTAATGGGAATGTCTTCAGACAGTGAGAAAAACCTGTTCTTGGTTTTTGAATATGCTGAAAACGGGTCTCTTGAAAAATGGTTGTTCCCAAATTCATCATCATCTTTAGGTTCTGAGGCATTTCTTACTTGGAGTCAAAGGCTATATATTGCCTTAGATATTGCAAATGGCCTTCAATACATGCATGAGCATGCTCAACCAAGCATAGTTCACAGGGATATCAGATCAAGCAACATACTCCTGGATTCAAGATTTAAAGCTAAGATTGCAAATTTTTCGTTAGCCCGGCATACCACGAATTCCACAGTGCTAAAAGTTGATGTTTTTGCTTTTGGAGTTGTTCTTCTGGAGTTACTTTCAGGGAAGAAATCAATGGATACTATGTGTAAGGGGGAGTTAAGATTGCTGTGGAAAGAAATCAGGGGAATCTTGGAAGTTGAAGAGAAGAAAGAGGAGAGGTTAACAAGGTGGATGGATCCACGACTACAGAGCTTTTACCCTCTTGATAGTGCTCTAAGCTTGGCGACCCTGGCAACAGCCTGCACATCAGAGAAATCCTCTGAAAGACCGGAAATGGCAGAAATTGTCTTCAGCCTATGTGTTCTCACTCAAACATCTCCAGAATTGCACGAAAGATCTTGGACTTCCGGTGAAGCAGATGCAGCTATTCTAACGATTAGTCCGATCATAGCCAGATGATTTAGTATAATTTTGTGAAGAGATGTGTACAGATAAATCTCAATTAATGTTAAGATATACACATGTTTATTCAGGATACATTCAAATGCATAAATGATTTAATATGTTCTAAATCTAAACCTCGTCGAAGTTACTTTTACGATCATACCCTAGAGAAAAGGATTCTGGTTTGTGTACATCTGATTGAATTTTCATCAAGGACGAAATCACTTGAGCCATGTTTGGTCTTTCTGCTGGATCTCTTGCTAGGCATGCTGCACTCAACTTAACCAGGCGAAGTGCAACTTCTGTTTGATCAATGATGAATCCAAGGGGATGTCTTACCTGCAGGCGAGGATCCATGAGGGTTCCAAGGGGAACTTCAGCAGCTGCTGCTTCAGAGACTGAAATTAGTGTTTCTGAAAGTAAAACTTCTTCTTTGTCCTGCTTAAAGATAGCTTCTTTTCCGGTAATCAATTGGAAGAGTACTATCCCAAAGGCATAGACATCAATTTTAGAAGTTACCTTACCAGCTTCTCGGAATTCAGGTGCCATGTAACCTTTCATTTCTTGAACTTTTTGGGAAGATGAATTCTCGTTTTCTTCTGTATCTGCTAACGTTGTGAAGCTAAATTTTGCTATCTTTGCCCTTAAATCTCTATTTAGTAGAATACTGCTGGTATTGATATGGTTATGCACATGGCCTGGAGATGTGAAGCTGTGAAGATAGTCAAGCCCATTTGCCACATCTAAAGCAATACAAATTCTGTTATTCCAACTCTGAGTTTCAGGACCAGTCCCTAGCTGTAGCCATTCCTTGAGAGAACCATTCTCCATGAACTCATAAACAAGGTAGAAAACTCCACTCTCTTCACAAGCACCATAAAGCCTGATCAAGTTAAAGTGATTTACCTTACTAAGAATATCGAGTTCTTTACTTGCATCATTGCGTATCCTCTTAATAGCTGACAATTTACCACGAAGAACCCCACTATACACAGAATCACTCAACCTTCTATGTGGACTGAAGTTCTCAGCAGCCGCCTCCAGTTCTTGAAATGCATAAACTTTCAACACCGGATCAATATCAGCAATTTTATTTTGTAACTGTGCCATAGTTTTCCTCTCCTTGATCTTCTCGAGGCTTGTACCAATTCTGCCTCTTCTCTGAAAGAAAAAGAACAGAAACAAGCTGCAGGAAATGACCCCAAAGGAACTACCAATGGCAACCCCAATATAAATGCTCTTCCGGGACTCATTTCTTTGGGCAGGAGCAGTTTCTGAATTTGGTGATGGAACAACAGGTGGGGAGTAAGTTCTGGTCTGCGACCTCAAAGGCTTTCTTGGCAGAGGAATTACAATAGTTGTGAATGGATAGAGAGTTGGATCTTCTTCAGAAAACCCATTAGCATCAGCCACAATCCTTCTGCTCACATTGAATCTCTTACTCAACTCAGGAATGTTATCACCCCATATGACCAAATATGTGAGCAAAAATTTAATGCCCTGTTTAATCTGATCTTTTGTAGGACATCCACACCTCAGGGGAATCTTCAAATTCATACCCATTTTCAAGTCATATATACCATATGGATTTTCTTGAATTAGTGCATCACAAGTTGACAGCCCTTGGTAAGTGAGATTTGCCACGGTAAAGTAGGTATCAGTTACACTCTGGATGGTATAAGAGGAATTAGCCTGGTAGTACTTACCTGAACAGGAACAATCTGCCGGAACAATTATCTCTCTACCCGGAGGCAAAATCTCAGAACTGGAGATACTGTTGATGCTGGCAAGTTTCTGGGCATTTGAAGATGTGAGATTTGAAATGGTGGTGACTGAATTATACATGGGATGGGATCTGAAAATCAGAAATGATTCACATTTATGCTTTTCACCATTGCAGGTGTAAAGAAAAGATGGAGATGGGCCTGTTTCATCTGTGTTGTTGCAATTCATAACAGCATTGCCTGAGTATAATTGCTGGGCTAATAGATTGGCAGCGAAAAATCTCAGGATTGTGAATAAGAGGATTACAAGTATCTTCATTTTTTGTGGCTGTTTCTTAGTGGAAGCAAATGATTAATTAAATGGTTTGTTTTTGTTTCTTAAGGCCTTTTAAGTTAAAACAACTGTCCGGGGAGTTCAACCACAACAAATCTTGACAATAAGATAGCTTTCATTGAAAACAAAGTCTGCTTCAATTTGCAAGAATCATTGACCTAAAACCCCATTAGATACTCACTGGAAATAACTGACTGATTAAAAAAAAATCATCGGTCAGCATGCTGGCTTGGGCTAACACATCTGAAAAAGACATTCCTAAGATAAATTATAAATAGTTTGAAGTTTCAAAATTCAAAAAAGCAGCCAGGTTTATTGTAATTTCTTATGGTACAAAATTAGCATCTCTATACTATAATGAGAACATTTAGAGCCGGCTTACCCAGTTCTTAAAAACCGGATTTTGTTTTCTTTTTAAATTAATAGCTTATAATAAAAAGTTGAAAGTTGTTTGGTAAATTTATTTTAAAAGCTATTTTTTTAAGAAAGTTGTTTGGCGTTAAAGTTGTATAAGCTATTATTTTTGTTAAAATTACCATAAAGGCAATTTGATTTTGATAAATCAAAATGGTTGATTTCACCAATTAATATTTACCTTCAAATATTATAAAATTTAATATTTATACATTATAATTATGACCCTATTTTGAATTACATAATGAGCATAAGATATAATTAAAACTATACCTTCAAGAGTGAAAAAAAAGAGTGAGTTCAAATATCAAAGGATACCAAATTCAACATATGGAGAGCATATTGCTACAAAAAAAAGATAAAGTGCAAGATAGCTTTCAAACTTGTACCCGCAAATCTGAGTAATTTTGGAGAAAAAACAATTTCTGTGAATGAGAATCTGCCTTTACTCAACTTCTAAAAAAAGCTCTTTTTGTAAAAAATTAAATTTTAATAACTTTCATAATTTCTGTTTGGCCTACCTTTTGACTTAAAATAGATATAAAAGATCTTTAAAGTTAGACCAAACGGGCACTTAACAGTGGTAGGTAGGGGCTGGATGCCCGAGTTCGACTTGGCGAGGTGGGCTAGGGGAGGCAGGTCAGATCGAGCTAGGTTAAGAACTAGTAGAACAGGCTCGATAGGTTGGGTGGCATCAGTTGGGCTGCGGCCCTCCTATATATAAAACTTTTTAAAATTTTGGATATTTTAAAAAAAAATTTTAATTGTTTCTTAACACTCAAAATCAACATTTTCTTCACTTGATATTACCCATCCATCTCCATTATAAAGTTTTAAAAGTTTGAGTTTAATATTTTTCAAAACTTAAAAAACATAAGTTTAAGTTTAGTAAAATTTTTCTTGAAGTGAAATTTTAAATCAAAGTTAATTAAAAGTTTATAAGAATTAGATGTTTCAAATTGGATAAAGCTACCTTGAGATGATGGGAGTTTGACATTGACCCTTATTGGATTTATTAATAACAGATTATTAATATTATATAACAGGGGACTTGTTTACTTAAACCTCTTTAGAAAAACAAATTACAATAAAAATACAATGATACATAAGTATTTTTGAAAAATTACAAATATATATTAAGAAAATTACACTTTGAATTCAATTTGCACTACTTGATGAAGCTCCTTTCCCATAATAATCCACCATAGAAGTCATTTCTTGTAACCAATTTTTCGCTTTGATCCAATCCGAAGCATATGTAAGAGCTTCCAATGTGTCGGGTGTCATGACACTTTTTGATTCGTCTAGTCTTTGTCCACTTTCATTAAAAGCATTTTACAATGCCACGGTTGAAACAGATGGAGTCAAAACAACCCGTATCAATCTTCAAAAAGTCGAATGAGTATATTCATTTAATCTATTCTATCCCAAAATATCAAAATTAGAATCTTCGCCACTCATTCTCACTTGAGCAGTAATATTGTAAATTGGCAACTCATTTAAGCCAACACTCGAGGAAGATGATAATGAACCTCTAGTCTTGGACTTTTTATTGATATTCATAATTGTGGACCAAAGGTTGAACTTATCTAATCGAAATGCACTACTTGACCTTGGTGTATCCATGGTTGTTAATGGAATTGAGAATTGATCTTAGTAGGATGCAAAAAAAAAAAAAAAAAAAAAACATCAAAGTGCGACCTTGGGAAGCTTCTATAGAGGACTTGTTAACTCCTTAGAATGGGGTTAGCTGCAAATTGGTCGATTTCCCCCCTTAATCCCCATCGGGTTAAGGTTCTCGTCCTACTCTTTTATGACCATATAACTTCCAACAAAGTGTACAAATTACTTTTTCATCCTATTTTTTAATAAATTACATACTAGTGATTTTTCATCTTTAGTCTTGCAAGAGCTAAAGGAAGATGCTCCTCTTATTTGTCCTACAGGACTAATGAGGGTTGGTATTTCTTGAACTTCATTAGTATCAAAAATATCACCTAAATTCTCTATGTCGTCGGGTTCGAGAGAGTCGATTCTAATATCATACTCACAATGCCGAACAAATTCTTCTTTGTTATTATTAATGTGGTGGAAGGATAAACGACATCTATCTATTTTTAAAATAAAATAATTAATGAAAAAAATTAAACTAAATCAAATTAAATAATACGTATGCAATCAAGTAACAAATAAAAAGCGATTCAAAGAAATAAAAGCAAACAAATAACTTAGTAAGTAAGAAATGAAAAAAAAATCAAATAAATAAAATTGAATAAATAAATAAGTAAGTTGCAAATAAAAATAACAAATTAACAAAAATAACAAATTAAAATATAAGTAGAGAGAAAACCTATTTGAAATTCAGAAGAATTAATTAAAAATTATGAAATAAATTTCTTTATCAATTCCTTCTAAATATAAGCTCTTGTTGACAAAAACGGAATTTATATAATACCAGAAATTGGAGAATGAGTATTAGAGGAGTGAGATTAAAGAGAAAAATGGATGTGGTTTTCGTGATTTTTAAAGGTAGAGGAGAGGGTGTTTATAGATTTTTTTAAAAAAAATGATAGTTAGTAACATTTCTATAATTTTATTTTATTCTATTTTTAAAATTGCAACGGTTATAAATGGGCCAAAGAGTCATTAGGCCCATCGAGCCAGGGTCCGGTTCAGGAGCTCCACCGTGTCACAAGCCGGACCAAGCTGAGGTGGACTTAAAAAGGGATGCATCGTATGAGTTGGTGGATTGGACTAGACTTTAACGCTGTTCATGAGAACCGGCAGTGGGTCGGTGGGTCAGCTCAACATGATTGCCACCGTTAAGAATATTCCGGGCGAGAAAGAAATGATCTGTGCTAATTCATTGATAAATTCTATTATAGATATAGTCTGTAATCTAATTGATTTCAATGCTAAACTAAAGGTCAGGGTTTTTAACTTTTCACTTCTTACTCGGTTCTTTGTCGGAAATCATATCAAACGGGCACAAAAAAAAATCCCCAAAAGTTATCCATTGCCCTTTACATTTATAAGATCATTTCCAGATATTTCCTTTCGTTATACAGACAAACTCCATCCCTAGTCTCGTTGGAACATCAAGCCAATGGCATGAAAATCAACCAATTGGGGTGCCTAATACCGTCTCCAAACCATCATTCAGCCACCGGTTAGAATACTATAATTGATTTTTTTTTTGTTTCTTCAAATTCTTGGTGTTGCCCGTCAAATATGAACGTGCCCAGTTTCTAATATGAATATGACAAAGAAATATTTAGGACCACAACCTAAATGGTCAAAAGGAGGAAAGGGGAAAAACAAAATGGAAAAGGACCCCCCGACAGAACCCAAATCTACAACAACCGTGAACCACGGATCAGATGTGAAAAGTTCTTGGATAATCAATGACCAAGAAAATATTTTACTCAAATGAGGGTCGTCTTTTCTTTAGTGCGACAAATAAATCATCCAATGACAAAGATAAAAAATATCAAAACAAAGAGATTAAAATTACGAAGAATGGCTCCTGAGTTGTGTGATGTAGGGGCCTGCTATGCAATGGAGACGCTGAATTTGGATTCCCATGAGAGAGTGTTTGTCATGGTGGTTGACAAAGACTGGACAATTTCGTGCATGCTTAGCCGACTGGACGGATCATTCTTTAGGCAACTACTGATCAATCTGATGATCGGAACTGCAAGCCCGGAAGGATAATTTCCTTTAAGATTAGGATCCATAAATCTGCTCAAAATTTCATCTTTTTCATCCTCACCTTGAATTACAGAGATTAGGATCTCTACCAAGGGTCCCTTTAAGCCTTCATACAAGGCCGAAACTTCCTTTCCTGTCAAGATCTCCAGCAAGAGAACACCAAATGCATAAACATCAAGCTTTGTGGATATGAGACCATTTTCTAAGTACTCAGGAGCCATATAGCCTTTAGTCCCAACTATGTGCCTTGTCAACGCAAATTCTCCACCTTGCCCATCCGCTGGCCTTGCTAAACTGAAGTTACTAATTTTAGCCCTGAAATCTCCATCAAGAAGAACATTGCTGCATTTCAAATCCTTGTGGACGCAGGGAGGGGAAGTATAGCTGTGGAGGTAATTGAGACCTGTGGCAACATCCAAAGCTATCTGTATTCTCTGCTTCCAATTTAAGTAATTCTTGTTTTCTTGTTTCCCATATATCCATTCACTGAGAGGTCCATTTTCAGCATATTCATAAACAAGATACCAATTCCCATCATGGAAACAAACACCAGAAAGTCGTATGAGATTCAAATGATTGATCTTGTTGAGTAAATTAATTTCTTCTGATACATCTCCATTCATTCTCTTAACAGCTGCAAAATCCCCTTTGATCACTCCACGATAAACGGAACCCTTAATCAAACAATTAGAACTGAAATTCTCTGTTGCTAATTGAAGTTCTCTGTAAGTGTACACTTTGAGAGACTGGGCTATACTAGATATATCCTCCGAGACAACTTCTGAATTTTCATCCAACTTCTGGTTAATTGGCTTCTCAACTGATTCAAAGCTCCGGGACGTGGTCATTGGATCGGTTTCCTCCTTTCTCTTGCCGAAATACAAGCAGAAGATAAGAATCCCGGAGACTAATGCAAGAACAAGGCCACCAAGAGTTCCAATAACCGCGTAGATCCAAGTTTTGTTTGACCCACCACCTGGCGGAGGAGCAAGTGGAGTCGTTGGGGACTGCTGGGCTGGCGGCGGAGGTGGCGGCGCTAAGACCTGGAAACTCGACGGAGGGTTTTGCAGAGGTACGAGAAGAGTCGTGTTTGGGTATATCGATGGATTCTGATCTGCAGGGAGGCTATTGGCTTCAAGAATTTTTCCAGTTTCCACCCCAAACATAGAACTAATCATCTCAACAAATTGGCCCTCGGAAATCACATAACTCAATAGGTACTTGACGCCCTCGTCAGTTTGGTTCTTTGTCGGACAAGCGCATCTGAGAGGAACATTAATCCTTGCCCCAATCACCAAGTCGTTAGAACTGAGATTACTATTTTGGATCTGAAGGGCTTGACAAGTAGTCAAGCCTTGCAAAACACTATTTGCAATCGAGGTGTACGTATTTTCTGGCCGCACAGCATAAGTAACATTTGCCTGGTAATATTGACCGGAGCAGGAGCAGGTGACCGGAACGAGAACCGTCTTGCCGGTTTCGAATGTTGCATCCTCAGAAACTGAATTCAGCCGAGACAGCTGAGATGGGTTGGCTCCAAGTAGAGTCGAAATTGAAGAAACAGAGTTGAATGGGGGATGAGATGGGAATGTGAGATATGCTTGGCAACTCCGGTTTTGGCCATTGCACTGATAACCAAGACCAGACTCTGATTCGTGATTGTTGAGGCAATCTGTTGTGGCCTTTCCAACGTAAGGCTGCTGGGAATGAACCAACACAGAATAGGTAGAGATTAGAGAGATAAAAAGAACAAATTTAAGAGGGAAATAATAATCCATTAATTCTGGACAAATTTTGCGAATTCAATCGATTTCATGTAAACCGGAGAAGCATTTGTTTGTTCGGACTATATGACGGCGTCAGCGCTTGGACATTTCCACCAAGTGTCAGAGTCAAAAAGAAGCAAGTGGATGAACGGGATTTTTAAGATAAATTCATATGTTTTCGTTGACCATTTCTGTCGGGCAATTCTACTCTACCTCTTGTTTTTTTGGGGTGTTGTTACTGCCTTCATTCCTATACTCTTACATTGTAAGAAATGTTTAAAATATCTTTTAATTTATAATAGTAATTGTATTTTTTTAGAATTAAATGTAAGAGAATATTAATTAAATGATAAGTTTGAAAAAAAAAAGAATAAATATGTATTGATAATTGAAAAATAATTTATATAAAAAAAATAATGTCTAGTGACTTATATTATGAAAAAGAAAAGTATATTACTCTTCAGTTTCAAAATTAATTGAGAAATAAATGTCATTTTATCTATTCTTTTTTCTTCGTATCTAAGATTAAATGTCTATTTTATGTAATAAAGTTTTTTTTTCAAAAAAAAAAATCACTAACAAAACCATTTAAGTTAAGAAAATTATATCACATTGAGACTTATATTTTTAGTAATTAACATTTTTTAAAAAAATGGTGTTCGGTCAAATTCACGCACCTACCTCAACTTGATATTATTACAAATTCTAACTTTGATAAGTTTGCAATTATCCCGCTAACTCATGTTCCACCATTAACCATATGAATTACAAGGATAAACAAGTTAAATTAAAATCAAACATATTCCTTAATACTAGTGTAAAATTAAAGTGTACATATGATGGGGGGGGGGGGAGAGTAGTACTTATTTTCTCATTTTCACAATTTAAGTTTTTACTAACTCATTTATTTCAAAGTATAAAATATAAGCCATTTAGTGATTTATGTATAATTATAACAAGACTTGCTAAGATAACAATCTCATCTTCCATTTTGAAAAAAAAAAAAAAAAAAACCACGTAACCTATGCTTGTTGGTAAGTCCCGTTATCGATTCTCCCCTTTTCGTTGAATTCAACAAAATATGGTATTCGAATCTCCCTTCTTTTAACATAGAGACTCAATACTATTAAGGTACTAAATACAAAACACTTTGACAAGTGGGGGGTGTCCAACCGGTTTACACTCCACATTTAAGTCTCAGGAGATCTTGAGTTTGAGTCATCTTGGAGGCCGAGAAAGAAGGAAGGTATTTTCTTCGATAACTCTCAAGTCCTCAGGGCTCTCAGCATACAAAAGAAACATAATAAGTTTAATAGTATTTTAGATATAATTAATATGGATATACTCCTGTTTTGCTATTGAAAAATCATTAATCATCACTTTATCAAAATTAAAATAATAATTTTTTTAAATCTCTCTATTTGTAATTCTAATGAAACTTACTCCTGTTTTGCTATTGAAAAATCATTTTATCAGAATTAAAATAATAATTTTTTTAAATGTCTTTATTTGTAATTCTAATGAAACTTACAAGTGATAAAAGGAGAGAGAGAGAGACGCACATGGATCTTGTGATTCATATCAAGTCAAATGATATTATTTTTTTTTTTTTAAAAATACCATCACTTTTATAGGAAAAATATATGATGTGAGTCAATATAAATTATAATATCCAGTGAACCTTGTTTATGGTAAAATTTTCTCGTAGGAAATATGATAAAACAAAATTTGTTTTAATAGTTATAATAACATATAGTAACTAGTTATTGTGTTCTTAATTTGTCTAAAATAATTCAAAAGCAACTTTCTACCGTTCATTTGGTAGGTGTCCTAATAGAGGCTCTCTTTCTCACGGGAATAATTTTTTTTTTTTTTTGTTACATTTATCTTAATTTTTCGTTTTTGAAATAAAAAAATAGCTCTCAATCTCCAAAGACGTCATGCATGAGCTCCCGAACGTCCACGGCATAACGCGTAGCGTACTTTCAGATCCTCCCCGGATATCACTTCAAAGTCAACTGTCATTCAAATAGGGTCCGCAGTCAAGGTGGTGACTTTTGTAATTAGCGGTATACATTTCTTCTTTCTTTTGCAAATTTGTCCTCCGTTGTACAGTTGTAGGGTGAAGGAGTCGACTAAAACTTGAGATAAAAAAGAGAAAAGGAAAAATCTCGAGCTCTGGTTTTGTGGCTCAACTCGATTTTTTAAATAATTATTTATATTTTAAATCAAATTATAACTATCATTATTTATAAGTCATTTAAATTAATTTTTATCATTAAATATAAATTATTGTTATTAGTTTATTAAGTATTTTAAATTTTTATAAAAAAATATTATCCCTATCTCTATCTTTTTTTTTTTTTAGTAAGCGGTATTTGAACCATACTTATGTAAATATATCGATTATTCCGATATGAGCTAAACTCACCTTGCAAGGACCCAGACATAATCTTTATTTTTTTTAATTATTGTTGTTAGTTTGATTAAGATTACAAATAGGATATTTTAAGAAAAAAAATATTACCTTAATTTTTATAAAATAACAACTAATGACTTATAAAGAGTAACAATAAACGTATAAAGTTTCCCAAACTATAGTCTGCAATTATTAAATTTATATGAAAGACTTAACTCCTCTAAAAAATGATGCTTGATAAAAAAATTATTTTCTTATTATGTTTCATAAATTAAAACCCTAAAAGAATTAAGTAAACCTATTGGGTACTTGATCAAATTTTAAAGATTGAAAATAATTTTTTTTAATATAAGATTTTATTTTTTGAAAAGAAGAAGGAGTTAACTCCATTCAAGTTTTAATAGTTATCCATTATAACTTGTGTTAAAAATATAATTTAATCAAGTACTCATAGAGTTTAGTTTATCTTTTTATACTTTAGTTTATAAAATATATTTTTTAAAAATAAAATTTTCGATAAAATTATATTTCTTAACATTTAACTTAACTATTAGATTTTTAATTGGAGAACTTCATAAAATAATGTGTTTTGTATCACTTCATAGCGTTAGTGCATATATATATATATATATATATATATATATATAAATGGAAATGTTATTATGAGCAATAGAGTTTTGAGTTCCTATTAAGTATCTAACGGTGAAAGTTAATGATCAACTGTTTTTTTTTATAAGAAAAATAAAATATTCTATAAAAATTTATTCTTAAAAAATTTTTTAAAAAATATTTTATAATTAAACCCAAAAAAGACAAACTAAACAATAAGATACTTGACCATTAACTTTAATATTTAGAGACTTAATATTTATATATAAATATATATTAAAATTTGTCTTGTCGATTTGATTTTGCCTTCACACATTAGATTCTATTAACTGTAAAATTGGCCTGAATCATTTGCGTCCCAATCCCTGGCCTTGCTAAAAATAATCATTTATCATTCAAATAATAAAATAGTTTCAATTCTATCTTTAAAATTAATTTTATTTTATAGAGTCCTAATAGTTGGAAGGTAAGAGTTGCATAATATAGTTCGTGAGTTCAACAATCCTCCTCATCGATTCGGTATTGATTTAATTGGTTTAAATCTTTGTGGAGTAATCAAGATAGACATTTAATCTTGATTTGAATATCGCTCGTGAATACTTTTTTAAGTTAAAAAAGAAAACTTTTATTGGGGATTTGAGGGAAAATAAATATACCTGGTAGAAAAACCCAGCAGGACGGAAGGAAAGGACAAAAAGGAACAGAGGTGCGAATCTAAATATATTAATTATTTTTTCGTAGGAGAACAATAAAAATATCATTCATAATTCATCAAATTAAGGAATATGAGTATCTGGCAACTAAACCGCCACACCACAGAATACAAGGATCATTGAAGGAGATTGAGGGAATTTTGCGGAAAATCCGCATGAAAGAGTAATCCCGGCAATTAACTTTCCCTTTTTGTCCAAGCATTAAGATCGGCTGATTATTAAATCCTAAAGATTGTATCCATTCAGAGTTTTTTTTTTAAGTTGAATTTTCTTGCTTAAAAAGTCGATAAAGTAATATTACGTATAACTAAGAAACTGGAGAGTAGAGCAACAAATGTCAAAAATTTGAAGATTATTCGATTCTATCAAATTAGTTGAGTAAAAGTGAGATCAAATTCATTCATTTATGTAATTTTAAATTAAAAATGTGTTTAATTTTAAAAAGTAAACGACATCTCATAATAAAAATGTGGATACATTCAATTTTAAATAGTGATATTAAGAGTTTATTGTACATCAAATTAAATCACCTTATAATATTTTTTTTGATTCAAAATGATTACTCATTTCGTTTAAAATTGAATGTTTTATTTCTTAAATAATGAAAATTTTACACTGATATTGTTGAATATCTTATTTCTTAAATACGAGACTATAATTAACCAACCCGAGTGTCCCTTTTTTATTTAAAAAAAAAAGCATACATATAAAAAAGTAGAAGTACAACCAGAACAGTAAAGATTATGGACTTCACTAGTAATTAATACATAGTAAAAAATCAGGACAATTTTGATTCAATAAACTAGAATATCACATGAAATGTATAACCTTGGAAAGGTTATAATTATCATATAAATATGAAATGATTTCATATTTTTAACACTCCAATCTAAACAAAGCCATAAATGCTTCTCGAAATTTGTCCTAACATTATTTCCCTCCTGTTCTAAACTTTAATTCATACTAGGAAATTCAAAACAATATATATAGAAATAAAGAATGTTATAATGGATAATTTAAATTATAAAGGTTTCTACACGTAATTCACACAATCAGTTAATTTCGTGTAATTACATATAAGAACTCATTATAATTTAAATTTAATTACTCAATATAACATTCTTATATAATGTGAGGATAATGCTATAAAGAAACACTAGTATATCTCATATGAAGTGCATTATTCACACATTTATGTGGAGGGCACTCTGTAGCATTTCCTTTCCTTATATAAATATAAACAAGTTAATTAAGCCCGCCTCTCATCATTTTTTGAAATTCAGGATATCCAATTTCTCCTTTACCATGAGTATCATAAACTTCTATCATGGCAACACAGTCATCGTATGATTTCGCATCCCCCAAACGATGCAGCACCCTCTGCAAACTCTTCGGCGTGATGTGTCCGCATCCTTTCTCTAATTCAAACATCTCAAAGGCAGCTTTCAAATCCTCTTCCTCCTCCTCGATTTCTTCTTCTCCTTCCTTATTATTATTCTTCATCAGTCTAAGAAAATCTGCAAAATCGATTTGATCGTCCCCATCGGCATCCAGATCGGCAATCACGGCCTTAGCATCCTCTCGTGACAGTTTCTCCCCTACGGATTGAAAGTAAGAACTCAATCCAAGGGCTGAAATTTTGCCGTCGTTGTCATTATCGAAACGACGAAACACTTTCCTGTACTCCTCTTCCTTTGTCGACGACCTAGTACTTGATGGAGTACTTCTCCGGGATGAGGTGTTGCCTCCGGGGGGAGATTTTGGGGAGCTCGAAGAACTGGAGCAAGACCTGGATCTAGAACGGCTTAAGCTCAATTTGAGGCTTCTATGGGGAAGGCAACCGAAAGATTTGGGAACAATTTCTGCAGGTGCCATTGGATTCATCTGAAGCACGAAGAGAATATGAACAGATTATGGCAATTGCAAATCAAAATTGCAATCGTAACCAGCAAGAAAAGTACTAATAGATGTCAAAAGCATTTATATATTAAATTGTTTGTTGCGTTTGTGGAAAATTTTATAGGGAAGGTTTCAATGAAATTGCTGTGTGTACATTGGAGGATTACGTGAACTTTTGATGGCGGAGGAAATTGCATGGTAGCTTCCTTGGGACCGGCCAACAAATTGACAATGCACTTGACTTTTGTTATTGGGCTTATGTTTCAATGTATCAATCCCTCAAAGGTCCCACACCGTCGGTTCCTAAGTCTCCTTGAAGCTATAAATCAAGAATATATGTCCAAATGAAATTTAGTAGGGTTTTTTTTAATCATTTTCAGTAACGAATATTCTAAATATAAAGAAGAGATTGACATTATATCAATTCTTGTCAAGTTTGTAATTGAATATGCCCATAGAGACAGCTTATGTTTCAAGATATACATGGAGTACTTTGTCACAAGCATATACTAGACATAATATTATATTACAGTCATAATTGAATGATACATTTTAAAAATGGAGAAGTGTTTTAATAATTTTAGCAAAGTGACTAATTTTATCATTCCTTCTTGTTGGTGTAATTAATGATGGGAATACTATGCAAGGGCTCTAGATCATATAGTACATTTTTTGTATAACACTCTTTAGTATATTAAAAAAAAAATTTACAAGTGTCTTTTAATTATTTTTGTAGTTATATTTTATTAACTAAACCCTAAAGATATAACCTGAACTCTAGAGGAGTTGATCTTTTGAGACAAATGTAGAATTTTCACTAATGTATTAGAGAATGTGATGTAAAAATGAACTAAAAGATATGGAAACCCGTGTAGGTGCATTTAAATATTGGAGGTTGTTAATGATAATATTTATTAAAAAACTTTTTTATTTGTAAAAATGTAATATTTAATTCAAGACAAATTAAAATGGAAATAAGGAGTCGAGGTACTTGCGTGAGTCTGAATTGAACACCGCTTATTAAAAAAAACAAAAAGGAATAGGGACAACCAATGAGAGAGTATAAGTTATTAATCAAAATTAAATGTTTATATTTCTATTTTAAATTATTCAAAATTGGATGCCTCATCTTATAAATAAGTTAAACTTTTACCAAAGATATTGAAATTGCTATATCAAATTTATTTAAGTTAAAATGACATTAATTCCTGATAGAAAAATAGTACTCCATCCTAATTCATAGTATAAATCGTTTTAAGTTTTTTCACATATATTAAATATATGAAAAACAGTGCATTGTCATAAGATAGCAATAAAAATTCATGAAATTATATAAAACGACCTCCATTATTAAAAAAAAAATTGAAGATTTAAAGCGACTCACATTGTGAATCAAATAGTAATAATCATTCCTACTTTGAAATTTATCATTCCATCAATTTAAAATCGAATGTTTTCATCTCTATTTCAAAATATTTGAAATGTCAATTCTCTTAAAATAAATGTATTTTTTTATTAACAGAAAATAGTTTATAAACTTTATATTAATAATAAAAAGTGGACAATAATTGGATTAAGATTTGATCATTTGATGCCTATTCTAACTTATGAATTGTAACTTGTAGCAAAACAATCAAAACGTGTCTGACAGTTTAACCAAATAACGCTGGTAAAAGGAAAAAAATTAATAATAAATTTGCTAGTGGGAAAGTTGATTAAAGAGCAAATATAAATTTGCCAATGGTACTTTTTAAGGACAAAACAAAATTTGCCAACTTTTGCCTAACGCGGCGTTTTTCAGGTTGTATATGAAAAAGGTAGTAAATGTACTATTCCAAAGAAGCAGATAAAATAATATTTCATGAACTAAACGTAGCAAATACATAAAACTCATACATTCAACCATATTTGATGGGTTTCTATCTTAGCATTAATATCTATGCCTTGATAGATAAGGGTAATTATCAAAACTTTTTTATTAAATGTTTTCTTGAAAAATCTAAAATGACTTATATCAATATTTTAAAATTTTTAGTTAAAATGACATATATTTTGAAATGAAAGAAATATTAAAGATACATAGTAACAATACTAACTAAATTTCTTTTTTAAAATCGTTTTAGAGATAAATTTTTATTTCAAAATAAAAATCACTTTATATTTCTAAATAAGCATGTTTAGTCATTTTCTATTTTTGATGAGCATTTAATAAAAAAGTTTCTATCTTTTCCTTTTAACCACATTAAATATTAGAATTAAAATATCAGTATCATGAAAGATCAAATTGAATCCAAGATCTGCAATATATATGAGACACCTTTTAACCAATTAATTACATCTTTAAATATAATCAGTAACTTATTCTCTATTCCAAAACCTTAAAAGACTTTTAAAAAGAAACGGAGTACTTTTGTTAAAGTCATTAACATTTCTTTATTTCATATAAGTGAAATATAACAATCAATTCTTCAATTTCGCACTAAATGTGTATTTATTGTTGATTGAACCACTATCTAAAATTTTAGTTTGAAAAAACTAAATCCGTTACTTAGAAGTTCAGAATTCATTAGAATCTTATGTCATTGCCCCAAAATACACTCAAGTTTGACATAACTTGAAGTTGCATGGATGCAAAAATGGTTAGGGAGATTTAATTTCTATCGTCCTAGTACTTTACTATTTTTCAAAGTAATATAATAAAATGCTTTTTTTTAAAAAGATAAATTGATAACTAGCCAACTTTTGACCGGGCAAGAACCAGTCAAAAAAATTGTGGATGCTGGTGTTCAAACCCCCACCTATACAACTTGAAGAAACTTGTTCAAGGCATGAAACCAGTGTATTAATTTATATTTTTATTTATGTGATTTTATTTATATATATTCATATTTTTTAAAATTTCACATATTATATTTTATTTATTTTAAAATAAATATGAAAAATAAAAACTTGATTAAACCCGATCATACTGATTTAATCTTAATCCTTTTAAATTTGACTTTCTTGCTGATTTGAAAAACATGATTTTTTATATCTGAAATTTAACTCTTCTACTTGAAAAGGAGTACAGGCTTTTTGCGATAAAATTTGTGCACAAATAGTGACGTTAATTAGGGTGCGACCCCTCATAAGTTCAGTAAAACCACTAATTCTTAATTATGTCATGACGAGACACTTATTAATTGGGACAAAAAGGTAGGTTCTATGTAGGATAAGACTTCAGTGAGTTAATTTAAATTTTTTTAATAATATTTTCAATATATTAATGAATTTAGTTAAAGAAAAGTATAATTTTTTAATTAATGATTTTATTTTAGAATTGGTAAAGAAATGAACTGAAAAATAAAAGTATATTTAAAATTAAAACTGAGGCAAATGAATTAGTCCTTTTTAGTTTTTTTGCTAATCCATCCACATATGAACAATTAAAATAAATAATAATCACGATTACTAATTTACCCTTGCATGTTCTACCAACATTTTCACAGTTGATTTAATTTAGGCCAGCTAATTTTGATGAAATTTCTGAAGAATAAAGTTAAACACTATGACAATTTTAATTATTTTTCAGCTGTAAATAAGTTATAGCATATATAATTTAAATTGTAAATTCGATTTGATATTATTATAAATTTGAATGTTTGTAAAATTATAAGTATTATCCCTTTCAATTTGTCAAACTTTTGAGCTTTCTTCTTTTTCTTCTCTTTTTTTTTTTTTTTTTTTGTGACATACCATCAAATCAATTAATGTCAATTAACAATTCGAAGTATGTTGGTCACTTACCCATCAATGTAATGACAAGTCAACAAGTATTTTATTGAAGAAATAAAGATTTAAAATGGACAGTCAATTTACAATTTATATCATCATTTTTTTTTGCAATTTCTTTTCTCGCCTATATACATTATTTTGTGGAAGTTAAGTTTTTTTTTTTTTTTCTAAAATATCCCTATTTATTATTTTAATCCAATTAACAACATTGACTAGAGAAAAAATAATAATAATAATATAATATAAAATAAAAAAATTCAATAAACGAATTAATAACAATTTATATTTATATATAGCGAGCGAGTCATATTAATTTAGACCCAAAAGTATCACCACACTTGGGATTCGACACCTTGGGCTAACTGTATCAAGTGTAATTGGGCTAGGATGAAGGGAAGAAAAGGCCCAGACATGCAATGCTAAAGCTACTGTGGGCTGCCGTCTAGTCATCGTCGCCCCGGTGAAGCCTCCAGGGTAAACTCGCTGCGATTTATTAAAAACGTCACCGGAAAATGCTGGTAGGTTCTGTACTAGGTCATATCCCGGCTATTGACCTCCGACTGCCCCGAAGCCTATCCCAACCTGCGTCCCTTCAATTTTATGTAAGATGCAATCTGCATCAGAACTCGGATAATGTAAAATCGGTATCCCAGGATGGCCGGATGTTTATTCTCGGAATGGGTTTTCTGGGACAATTCTTCGGCGTTGACTTGATGAGTAAAGGATGGTAATATTAACTCTAGTAAAATGGAAGTTTCAAATTTTTTTAAAAATATATTAGGATTTTTTGTTCTTCGTTTTCTCTTGCTTCTGTGAAAGTTGATAACTTTATCTTTGTGTATTTTTCTGCATAGGATGGTCAGCGGTAGCTGTACTAGCATGGGCAAAAAGCAGAAACTCGAAGAAATGGGATTTGATGCTTATGTCTTTGACGCCAAGGAACCAGAGTGAGGTTTCGCCTGTCTATAATTTTTGTAGCAAATATGCCTTGTATTTCGATATAAACTTCACGGTTCAGTTGAATGTGAAAATTTCCCCATTTCGGAGTAATCAATGCTATATAGGATAAATAATTAATTTTATTGGCATTATATATTCTACTTTTCTGCAGTGTTGAACTTCTGAATTGACAATCTGAACTTCCATGTTTTGGCCAGAATTTTATTTATAATTCTTTTATTATTATTTGTAATGACATTGTTACTTAAAAGCAAAACTGGACAACATCCTGCAGGGTTGATTGAATTTGTTACTTTTAATTTTAAACGTTGCAGTCTTGAAGTCCTTGATATCATAAAATGTCATACACACCTCCTTGTATCCGTTCCTCCTGTGTCTGGGGCTGGTGATCCAGTAAGTCTTTTTTTTTTTTTTTATAGGTCTAGCTAAATGCTCTCTCTTGTGATGTTACGCTGCCAATACTGCAGATCGTTTGACTAATTTCTTCAAATATTACAGATGCTGCAGCATAAAGAATTATTGGAAAGTAGATTGAAAGATAGCAACCTTCACTGGCTTAGTTACTTATCGTCAACGAGTAATGTATTCTCATTTTTGAATTTCACATCTGCTAGTATAAATATGACAAAGTATTGCATCCAGAGAAAGAATAAAAATGAAGAATGTTCACAAGATATTGCAAGAATAAGATTTTCTGAATGTAATGTTTATGTCCTCAATGAAATGTGGCTTTATTTCTTTTTATTTCCAGTTCTTCCATTATTACATAGTGTCTATTTTTACCTAGTTGAATCTGCAGGTGTATATGGAGATAGTGGTGGTGCCTGGGTTCGTGAAGAGTAAGTGCGACTTAAAACTGAGCAGTATCATTTTGTGTGTAAAGAGCTTGACTTTTCACAGAAGTAATCATCATATGTTGACAGTCATCCTGCAAGTCCATCAAGTGAGTTGGGAAGAGCTAGATTTGCTGCTGAGGAAGGATGGTTGGGACTGGGTCATGATCTCAAGATATCCGTGCAAATATTTCGACTTGGAGGTATCTACGGCCCTGGCAGAAGGTCATAATAATGATCACTTTACATGATTATGTCGCCATTGTTTAGCCCCATATAATTTTGTTGTTTGTTTGAATTTATTTGATGCAAACTTATTTGACTCCCATTTGTTCTCTCTTATGGTGCTCAGTGCAATTGACACTATAATGAAACAAGAACCTCTCTCGGTGAAACAGAGATTGCGATCATCCAAGAGCTTCACATCCCGGATTCATGTTACTGACGTTTGTCAAGCACTCAATGCCAGTGTTCAGAAACCGAGATCTGGGTAATTCTAATTTGATCTCTTAAAATCTCTTGAAAGAAAAACCCAAGATTCATTACTGAACTGTTTGGAATAATATATTCTGATATCATTAATGCATCAATGACCACCATCAGCATTATGGTTGCCTTTGCAATTTAAGCACTGCATTCTTTTCTTCTATTAAGTTTGTACACGATTATTTGATTGTGTCCATGTACTCAGTTAAAGAGATGAACTAACTAGGGACAGTAGACACTCACATTTCCACACACAGTTAATATATCGTACTGCATTTTCTTCTTGTCATTACTTTCAAGACCTCAGATTTATTTAGTCTTCCAATGTTCCTTTCCTTTCATATGTTTCAGGAGGATATACAATATTGTAGATGATGACCCTGCTCCCCGAGAGGAAGTATTTAAATTTGCACAGAATCTGATCATGAAGAAATGGCCAGGCCTTGGACTAAAATTCTTGACTTCTGAAACAACAGAATCCCTTCTCACTGGAGGATATTACAGGGAAGAAAAGCGAGTTTCCAATACAAGAATGAAACAAGAACTGGGGGTGGAGCTGCATTATCCCACTTATCGCTCTGGATTGCTAGACATTATTGGGCACGATGACAGTCCCTTTACATAAAAGAGCCTACCTTTATCATTCCCTTTCCCTTTAGCACTTACTATAAAGATACAGAGGCCATTCCTACCCTACAATGTCAGGGAATGTCTTTATCTATGAAGTGGACAGCAATATTGCAACAAATGAGTAACTAACTACTTCATATAAGATCTGGAGCTGGCTGGATTCAGATATGAATAAAATCTGACAGTGTTCTAATGCTATTTTTCTTCTGCTAGATCTCAGCCTTTTGCATGTGGCTATTGTTGTTTCCTCTTCTATCTGGTGTCTACAATGTTGGTTCGGGAACCATGTGTTTGAACTGATGATCAGCGAACAAGTGGTGGAAGACAGTTGGGTAATCAAGACAAGAGAAAACGAGACTGAAAGATCAAATCCACATCCCATTTATTGTGCGGCGTCAGTAATCAGCATGGGAAATGGACAAAACAGTGGAAAGTAATGGAATCGATGGACAAAAAGATATAGGTTCATCTGGGGAGCCTGTTCTTGATAATCATCAAAATTCTTTCCTGATGTAGATTATTTATTTATTTTAGATAGACATCAAGGACGACTAGTGGGTACAATTGCGACACGTGTGACAGCATGCAGCGCCCCGTCGCTGCGCTCTTTGACAGCTGTACCATCACATAGTGCTCCGTCAATGGACATTTGAAAAGATATTAAAATTAAAAGCAATCAAAAATCACTATGATTACTTATTACTCTTTTTAGCTATTTGCTTGTCCAGAATGGTCTGCGTTTTTCGTATGGAGCTGACCCACACCTATGGTGGTCTCTGGTTCAGTTTTTGGCATGAGCCTGTTCCGTTTTTCATATATGGTACATGGTTCATATTTGTATTAATATTAATATTATTATTATTATTTTAATTTTCAAGAAATGCCATTGCCATCCGCTAATATTATTCCCTGTTGTGTCTGTAGAGGAGGCGGCTGATGGTTACTTGTACATATCTAGGACACATTATATTATGTTGGACTCGAGTACGTACGAGGATGGAACGACTAATGAATGGTAGGTTTCTTTCTCCTTTCATTAGCCAAAGAAAATAAATCTTTGTCAGCTACAGGACCCTATTGAGCCATGAGAAGTAATAAAACAAAACTAGTAGCTGTTCAGATTTCGAATATCATCTCTAATATTACAATTAATGGTTTATTCTTAATCTAATTAGTTGTTGTTTTGACTCAAATAAAAGGAGAAAAGAAAATATTTTTTACACTCAGAAGCAAAATACGAGCATGGTTTTTCCTCCGATTTTTATGTAAAAAAAAATGGATACCATGCGGCAACCCTTAATTCTGTGTGTGGTGTTTCTTTTTTAGTGGTGGAAAGGTGGACCTTTTCCTGCAGCCTGCTGCATCTTGCATTGCCCGCATAGCATTACCTCCCCATTGCCATAAAGCAGCATGGCAATATGAATATCTGGTCTTACCCCGACCAAGCAATAATTCGATTCAATAAATAAATAATAGGCTCAGTTTTTCTTTTCTTTTCTTTTTTTAAGAAAGTCTTTTTTGAATAATTTAATATAAACTCAGATCAAATCATTAAAATACCTAACGGTATAATAAAACACACACACACAGTATCTGAAGGGTAAAACGTAAAAGAAAAGTGTCCCCTGTTTTCTACAATTTTTTATTTACCTTGAATTAAATAGAGACATAAACATACCAGCAGCACCTCGCAAGAATATATATATATATATACATACATATTTTATTTTACAGTTACATAACAAAACACTACCCGTAAACAGAACAGAGAACCAGGAAAGACCCTGGAGAAAATTAAGATGAAGTCTTTGTGGCTGTGGCAGTTGCAGCAGAATTCACTCTCATACTGTGTAAAAGAGCAGAGGCCATGCGTTGGCTGGATCCATATGTATTTCAAGGATTGCCTTTGCAATCTTAGAGATGAATTCTCTTTCGCTTTTGGCCTTTCAAGCCTTTTCTTCTGGGCAATTGCTGAAATCCCACAAATCATCACCAACTTCCGCACCAAGTCCAGCCATGGCGTTTCTATTCTGTTTCTCCTGACTTGGGTTGCTGGGTTGGTCACCTTTCCTTTCCCATCTCCTAACATTCAATCTTTTTATGCCGTTCCATTACATTTGTAGCTTTAAAATCATTCAAGAATTTGTCATCGATCCTTTTTCAATTAATTTCTGCAGAGACATATTCAATCTAGCAGGGTGCCTTCTGGAACCTGCAACAGTAAGCCCTTGTTCTTTGCCATTTCTTTAGTGCCATTCCTAAAATTAGTTCCACTTTTTGGGCTACTTTATAAGTAGTAATCTTATACGTGTCGTTGGCGTGTGAGTTTTTGTTTTGCGAGCAGGAATTAATAAACCAGTTCTTCTACTTGTAACATCTGTTCTGTTTCATCGATCTTGATTAATTACTTACTCTTTTTTTTTTTTTTCTTTTCTGTTTATGCAGTTGCCGACTCAGTTCTACACGGCTGTGGTAATTAACTGCTTATTACTTTTATTTTCTCTTTTATCCATAAATAATAGCATGTACAGAATATTTGCATTAGTGGTTTCTGCCCTTTTTATACTTTTTTCTTAATTCATTGGGGCAGCTCTACACTGCAACAACTATACTACTAGTATTACAGAGCTTTTATTATGATTACGTACACAAGTGGTGGAAAGGTCATCAAAAGAAGGACTCCAATCAAGAGGTATGTAAAATCCCAATTCAAATGGCATCAATTTGTAGGTAAGGCTATGTTTGAAGTGATCATTCATTTCAAAACATATAGATTTAGATTTAGATTAAAGTTTGTTTTTCCTTTAAAAATAAAAAGATATCTGTTATTACTTATTTAAACATTTATTGTATTTTTAGTTCAAAATACAGATTTAAATTGACAATTTAGTCCTTTCAAGGTCCTAGTGGCCAAAAATCTTATTACACATGTAAGTTATTATGTAGTTTTTATGGGTATCTTACTATATTATCTTTATATATATTTTTATTTTTAATGAATATTATTAGTTTGATTAAATATTTAAAAATATATGTTATCTTAATTTTTATGAAAAAAATAATAATTATTGATTTATAAATAGTTTAGGTTTTTTATATTATTACTTACAAAGAGATTATTTAATTTTTAAACTTATTTTATAAAATATATCTATAAAAAAATTATATATATCATCATAAAATATAAATTATTTATAGATATTTTAACTATTTTATAATTATTAATATATTATTATTCTAATGATATATTCATCTATTTATTATAAAAAAAAATATAATTATTAAAAAAAGAAAAGGTTATATTTTTAATTTAACGTACCATCATGTACATGTAAATTGATGATATTATTATAGTAACTACACCATCGAAGCCTTTTTGGGGGGGTAGAAAAGTAATACATGCACTAATTACAACGATATTTTCAGGATAATGAAGATGTGAAGAAACCTCTGACACCTAATTCCAGAACAACTGAGTCTGGAATACCAATACCCAATGGGGCAATAAGGAGTACCGCTGCTGCACCGCGGAGAGATTACTATTACACGTCAGCAAGGTCTTTGGCCGGCAGCGCAACCCCTCCAATACGTTCCAATCCCATTAGAAGTGGGCCTTCGGCTATAGGCATCGACGACGGCTCTTCATCCGACGAGGACACAGCCGCCGAAACAAGAACAAAGTCATCGATTAGCCAACCCAAATCAATCCCAAGATCCGTAAGGGCCATATTCTCTTTTCTGTCTTGTAGTACTATAACATTTTCTACACTGTCGTTATACAGATATTCTTTAGTGGGAAGTGACATTTTCTTGCCCTTTTGCAAGTTGCCGCATATTATATACAGTAACTTGATAAGCCATGGAATATATATAATTTAATAATTATTTTTTGAGTTCATTAAATATATATGATCAAAATTCATTTTTTGCAGTTCTTTAATTGAACGGCATTTGATGTTGCAAAGGAATATGAGTTTGTCTTTTGTCTCATTTAGTTTCCATCATGGATCCGATCACATGTATTAGAAAGCAAGAATAAGGCATCTCCAGCGAAGTAAATCTGAATCTAATTTTTCAGGCTGGTCATGGAGCATTTTTGGCGACATCAATGAACATGCCCCACAAAACTAAGGCCATGATGATGCAAGTCAAAGTTGGATTAAGTGGGAGAAAATTATTACAAGTATGATTCTCAATTAACATGTAGAGATTTAATTGATCTCTTTAATGATGATGAATT
>JAWZTD010000137.1:7530629-7545131 GCA_035221335.1 Echites panduratus | reverse complement strand
TGTCTCTGATGACAATATTGTTTCTTGAATTCCTTAACAGAAATTGGTAATAGATTCTAATACAATATGTTTACTATGAACATTTTCACAAGAGATCAAGCTCCTGGGCTCATCATGATCAAGACCACCATGGGGACTACATTGAGGCCACCAAAGGGTGAGGATTTTTAATTTTAATTTTTTTTCATGTGAAGCAGCTTCCTCAGACTAGTATTACAAAGGATTTAAGATGATAACGTCCTTTTCTTTTAGATTATCAGTAATCGTAAGTAATATCCCAAAGTTTGTTTTATTACGACGTCGATGGCTTGCCTGATGCTCTTTGGTTTGGACTTGGATTCATTGCGTACCGTACGACACAGAAAGAACTGAAGGAGAGCGTGGGTGGAAAGAGAAAATAGTATTGGTAGGCCTTCTCCGTTCTCAGTTAAGCCCTGTTGTAAACTCTCTTCCGTTTTTAATTGTTGGGCCTTTTGAGAAACCTTGGGCCTTGAGAGACACCTTGGGCCTTGATTACAATGAATTACTACTGTAGTGATTGAAAGCTTTTGTAGTGATTCAAAGCTTTGTTTGTTCTCTCAGTTTTCGTTCCTTTTTTTCTCTCTGGTTTCCTATTTTAAATGAATGTGATTTTCATAGAGCAGTAAATAAATATCTTTTCATATATATAAAATGGAAATGTGAATTGAATTTAAATATTTCAAATGAACTCAAATTAACTCTCCAATCTTCATATATTAGATTGTTCAAAGTATAAATTATTTTGTAAATTTGGAGAGGTTTTTTTTTTTCATATATTTTTTTTATGTAACTTAATAATAGGTTCGAAATTAAAGATTTCTATCTTTAATTTAGTATAAATTAAAATTAATTTATTAAGTGAAACATTCAACCCAAATGAAAGAGTGTATCAATTTTATAATTAGAGAATTAAATTATATTTAGTTAATTTTAATGACAATTAACTTTAGTGGTGGTGAGCCAAAGTTTTTAACTATATAAATATTTTTGAAAAAATATGGCAGTAGTATTTTAAAAAAAAGGGTCATTTAAAAAACATCAATGTGTGGAATAATAAATATTCAAACGTTAAATTTTGAATTTAAATCTTATCATCACTAATATCTTTTTGTATTTCACCATACATATAAATCTACTAGGTGTTGCAGACCGGGTAATGCCTGGTATGCATATGTGAAAAGAAAATAATGATAAATAAAAACAATGATATAAAGATATTTAAGAAAAGCATTTCCTTAAAAAGCTTTCGAAATGAAAAATATTAAAGTTAAAAAAGAAGAATAGTCAAGAATTGTTAAAAAATAAAAAAATTAACAAATGACAATAGTAAATATGTGAAAACAAAAAACATCAAATTTCTTGAACCATTCAAGAAATTCTTCTTCTTCATTTTCTTCGAGAAATTAACATTTTTTATTTTTTCCTTTTTTTAACTTTGTTCTATTATTATTATTATTATTATTATTATTATTATTATTATTATTATTATTATTATTATTATTTCTTCCTTTCTAAGATGAAAAAATAATTTTGAATAGGAAGGATTTACTGAAGTATTGATGAATACTTGATGAAGGAGAAAGTAAATATACAATGTAACTAATCATTCTCCTTGTGATGCTAGAAAATATAAATGTTACGTAGGATATTTACAATTCTGTCAATAAAGAGTAGGGTTTCTTCCTTCTTCTTTTTTGCTCTTGAATTATAGAGGAGAGGTATCAAAGTTAGGGGGTTTTTTTCTCTTGTTTATTAGTTTCTTCTCAAAATCTGGTACTGTTTTAGGGGGGTTTGTGGTTTTGGTTTGTGAATTTGTATTTGGTTTCATTTTTCGATTTCCAAAAAAGACTAAAATTTCGTTCTTCTTTAACTGTTTAGCTTTCGGAAAAAAAGTTAAATTCCCTTCGGGTTTACTATTCTTAATCGGGTTACTGTTCATATTCCTATCGGGATACTATTCACATAGGGTTGCTGTTCATATTCCTCTCAGGTTACTATTTATTTCCTGATCGGGTTACTATTTCTGTTTCTGTATGGGGTACTGTTCATTACGGGTTACTATTCCCGTTCAAGAACAAAAAAGAAAAAAAAAAGGGAATAAGAAAAGAAGAAATGAAGTGAATAAAGAAGAAAAAAAGGAAAGAAGAGAATAAGAGAATAAGAGAAAGATTAAAAAAAGAGAGATAGATGAAGGGAAGTGTTTTTTTTTTTTTTTTTCTTGAACATGATAGAGTAATTTCAAAGAAAAAAAAATATTGAAAAACCCTTCAAGAAATTGTCTTTTTTCTTGAGGAAATTATCATTTTTTTCCTTTCTCTTTTTTTTTTTGTTTTCTTTGTTATTATTATTTTTTTATTTTTTCTTCCTGAAGCTGATACAATATTCAGTGAAGAAGATGAATTGTTTGAAGAACCCTTCAAAAAGTTTTATTTTTCTTCCTTTTCTTCAGGATATTATAATTTTTTATTTTATCATTTTATATTCATTTTTACTTTCTTTTCTTTTTTCTTTATTATTACTACTACTATTATTTCTTTTCTTTTTCTTCCTTTCTAAAGATGAAGAAATAATTTTGAATAGGAAGAATTTACTTAAGTATGGCTGAATAATTGATAAAGAAGAAAGTAAATACACAATGTAACTAATCATTCTTCTTGTGATGTTAGAAAATGGAAATGTTACGTAGGATATCTGCAGTTCTTTCAATGAAGAGTAGGGTTTCTTCCTTCTTCTTTTTTACTCTTGAATTATAGAGGAAAGGTATCAATGTTAGGGGTTTTTTTTCTTGTTTATTAGTTTCTTCTTGAAGTCTAGTACTGTTTTAGGGGGTTTGTGAATTTGTATTTGGTTTCATTTTTCGATTTTTGAAAAAGGTTAAAATTTCGTTCTTCTTCTGCTATTTAACTTTCGGAGCAAAAGTTAAACTCCCTTCGGGTTTCAATTCTCCATCGGGTTTACTATTCCTGATCGGGTTACTGTTTATATTAATCTCGGGTTACTGTTCATTTCCTGATCGGGTGACTATTTCTGTTCCTGTTGGGGATATTGTTCATTACGGGTTACTATTCCTGTTCAAGAACAAAGAAGGAAAAAAAGGAATAAAAAATGAAGAGAATAAAGAAGAAAAAGAAAAGAAGAGAAAAAGAGAAAGATTAAAAAAGAAAGATAGATGAAGAGAAGAGTTTTTTTTTCTCCCTTCTTGAACATGATAGAGTAATTCGAGAAAAAAAAAATTTCCTGAAAACACCCCTTTAGGAAATTGTTCTTTTTCGTCTTCTTCAGAAAATATTGCATCATCTTCAAGAATAAAAAATAAAAAGGACAATTTTATAAAATGTTTTCTCATGAAATTTTTTTTCTCTGAAATTACTGTATCATGTTGAGGAAGGGAGAAAAAAAAACTCTTTTATTCATCTATCCCTTTTTTTTTTCTCTTTCTCTTCTTCTCTTCTCTCCTTTTTTTCTTCTTTATTCTCTTCATTTCTTATTTTCTTATTCCCTTTTTTTTTCTTCTTCTTTGTTCTGGAACAATAACAATAACCCGATGTGAACAGTAACCCGGAATGAACAGTACCCCCACAGGAACAATAATAGTAACCCGATCAGGAAATGAAGAGTAACCCCGAGAGGAATATGAACAGTAACTAGATATGAATACTACCTGATCAGGAATAGTAAACCTGAAGGGGACATTAAACCCGAAGGAAGTTTAACTTTTATTCCGAAAGCTAAACAGTCGAAAAAGAATAAAATTTTAGCCTTTTCGGAAGCTAAAAAGGAAGAAAACAGTAGACACAAATCTAAGGTCAAGAACATGCATTTTTTTGCAAGGAATTAAAAAAATAAATAAAATATCAAAACCGAAGCACAACAAACCACCGTAAGAACACATAAGAAAGAAGATCACCAAATAAAAAAAAAGGAGCAGATCAAAACCAAAGCACAAAAAACAGCGTAAGAACACACAACAAAGAAAATCGTGAAAATAACAACAACAGGAAAAAATTTAAAAGATCACAACAAACATTTTTTTCTTAGACACACAAAAAAGAAGATCATCACAACAACGAAGTAATAAAAAAAAAAGGAAGATACAAACAAACGATAGAGCACAGAGAAGGAAGGAAGCCAAACCAACCTGAACAAAAAGAAAGAATGAATGCGGGTACAATGCAAGGGGTCTGTTCATTACATATTATATGCAAGTATAAAAATTCAATGGGAGACGCATAAAAAAAAAATTGTAGCAGCAGCAGATGATGTGACCTGCTATTAAAAAAAATATTATATACAAAAATTTATTGAGAGACATGTAAAAAAAATTGAAGCTGCAGCTGTGACCTACTTTTTTATTATATATACATAAAAAAAAGATACTTTCACACGAGTTGCACGTGAGAGGATAACATCCATACAGTAACTTTTAACAATTTTTATATAAGGTCCTAATAAATAACCGTTACAGTTCTATATATATTATAAAAAAATTTTAAAATTGAATGAGGGAACACCTTATGAAAAAAAAAGAAAAAGAAAAGTCGATACAGGCTTAATCCTTTCAGAGACAAAATCATCGATATGAGCAGAATTTAAGCACTAGACAATGCCAATTAGCCTAAAAGTCAAAAGAATGCCAAAAGGAAAATCACTGGGCCTCGAAAAGTTTAAAGTGGTTTAATCCTCTATTTGACCTTAAAACTTTTTTTTTTTTACTGGTAATAAATATTTGATTGAAATAACTGAATAAATAGCAGAAAATCATGTCAAGTGGGTCTTCTGAACAAAACTTTGGCAGAAATTATGGGGTAGAATGGGCCCACGGGTATCTCCCCTCCTTTATTTTGCGAAGGGTCAAACCGTAGTGCCCTGCCGCATGTCCAACGCAGGAGCTTTAACTTTAATTGTCAGGAAATCACGTGCCTTAATTCCAAAGGCCACATGCAATTACATTTACCCCTTACCGACACTTCCTTTCCCTTCTTATCTCATCATATTTGATCTCTAATTATAAGTAAATCACGTAATACTATTGTTCAAGATATACTTTAATGATGACTCTAGTTTTGGTAGATTCTTGCAAGTTATTCTAATTCTAAATAGGTGTGTGCTTAAATTTAATTTGGAAATACTTATGAATAATAATATTAATATTAATAAAACGTACATAGAAGAACCAAACTATGATGTCCTAATCTTTCGAAGATTAAAAAAAAATTAAGTATTTCGTACTCCCAGTAGTCAAAATGGACCCTTCACAACAACATGTAGATAACTCGAAGAAAGGGAATTGCTAATTACTTCTACAAGACAGAAAGTGTAGCTTTATCATATTTTATTCTATTTAAATAAAACACATTTTTAAAATTAAAATCGAATTAAAACCTTTTTTTTTTTAAACCCTTGCTGCTTTTTATGGTGGTGTTTCGAGTTCGAATATAAGAACTTATTGATAAAATTCTATCGTTTTATTATAGTCTCGAGACTCTTATATTAATTGGGTATCTCAATTTTAAATTGAAGCTCATATGATATCTAAATATGTCCTTTTTATATTTCTTCTTTTCTTATCATAAGTCACGTATAAATTATTATTATTAATTTATTATGTTTTTTTTTACCATTTTATTCCCCCGCTCTCTTTGCTGATCATTGTTAATTTGATTTGAATTATAAATAGAGATTTTTTTTAAAAAAAAAAATTAATATTACCACCTTAGTTTTTACAATATGTTTGTCGGTAACTTAATTATGCATGTATATATTGTCGAATTTAAAGAGAAACAAAAAAAAAAAAAAATGCACTCCATGGTTTGATTGTACGGGTGTACTCCATTTTTATAGATATAAATCTGTGTGAAGAAGCCATGTAAGTTGGTAAGGGTTGTCCTTATGCATACTATTTATTACATAAAGAAAATTGATTAGGGTTTCTTAATCTTTTTCTTGCAAAGAGTTGAAATGTTGTCATAACATCATGAAAGCATCCATTTTATACCCAAATTTCGTGCTAGATTTTTTTTTTTTTTGCCCGCTTCTTTTCTTGAACTAGATACGTTGCCCTTGCATATCACAGAGGTTGGTATAGTAGGTACGCATGTACCTGCAAAGAACAGCAGATTTTGAAAGCCTTTAATGCTCTTAATTTACATCATTAGAACCCTCAATGAAACACTCATCTGAACATAAAGCCAAATCATTAGAAGAAAAAGAACAAAACTGAGAAGGAATTAATTTAATTAATGATTCGGATTATTAATGAATTAATTAATTAATTAATTCCATGTGAAAGGTGAGGTGAAGAATCTCCTGGATTGCGTCAAATTTGAGGCACAGAAAAAAGGACCATATTTAGACAGACAAAAGTTACTGCAAAATAAAGTAGAATATGAGAACATCAACATTTCCATTGGTCATTTCTTTTGGTTTTCTCCAATGTTACTATTAACTTCTGCTACTACTACTATTCTGTAGTATTAATGGAAAGATGGCACAGCCACAGGAGAATCCAAAATAGCAAGCGCGTAAAACTACAGACAACACTCACCTAGCTAGGCATGTTTCTGTACCATCTCTCTAATTGGTACGTATAACAAGATTTTCACCGTCGAAAATTTTGTACAGTATAGGAGGATCTCGAGCCACAGATCTCTACCTTTGATGTGTTTCATTCAGATTACAGTACTATAATTATTATCTGTCAGAAGTAAACATAGGAGAAACTGTGTCAGTTGAAAAATATTATTTTTACCAACAGTGTTGGAAGATCAAAAAAGGAAGTATTAAAAATTTGTATCAAATACCTGATCAAGAATCAAGAACAAATGGGATTTGCAAGAGATCATAAGGAGCCCAGAGGGCATCCAATGGGCAAGGCCTTCCGGCATCAAGTCTTGCCCATGGTTTTCCTTTTCCGCTCCAATGCAATAGGCTAACCGGACCCTGGTGTAAATCTCTGCATAATCCCCTGAAATTATCTCCGCCGAGACCGTGTTGGTTCCATCTATGATCCACCGGAGCTATATTCCCGGCGAAAACAAGCAAGAAAGGAGGCAAAGAACCCAACTCATATATTCGCATTCTCTTCTGAAGCTCCATCCATTCAACTATCCTAGTAGTATAATCTCCTGTTCTCCATCTCTCAAGATCAATAACCATTACCCCAGTGTTAAAGTAACAGGCCTTCCGATTAGCAAATGTTAAAGAAAGAGAAGGATTTGACCAAAACGTGGGAGTAAAGTAAGCTGTGAAATTTGCATTGCAATACTCCGGTGCAGCTAAAATTGCTTCGTCCCCCAACGGGGTCGCCGCCAATTTGGCAATGTCATCCACGAGGACTAAGTCAGAATCAAGGTAAACCACTTTTAGGACGCAGGTTGGGAGGAGATCAGCGAGATAGTTACGTGCATAATTCAGAGGACAATCAAGGGCAGCCCTTATTGAGGTAGAAATCAAACCTGCCACTGCTAAATCATCGAAAGTGTATATCTTGAAGTAAAGATAAGGAAACGATTTGGCAATGGTGGAATTGAGATGGGTTATATCAGCAGAAGATGAAGCAACGAAATGGAAGACAACATTTTCTGGGCAAGAAGTGTGTTGTAGCACCGACAGGATTGCGGCCATTGAACCCCTGATATAGGCCACATCAAGCGTCATGGCTACATGAACTGCATTATCTGAGCAAATCTTGTTAAGGGAAGACGAACATCTGTGAGAGTTATAGAATTTTGGGGCTTCTCTGAATCGGAGATGATTGGCTCCGGTAGTCTCATTTGCATTGGTTAAACTTGCAAGGGAAAGGATGAGGAGAATCACAGAGCTTGACAATGCCAAACTTGGCATCATATACAGCTAGGCAGGGCAGCAAAGAACGTTGAGCTAGCTAGCTAGGGGGAATTCTTCTTCTGTGCTCCCAAAAGATTAATGAAGTCTTCAAAAAGTAGTAACAGTACTTTAATTTTGGGACTGGAATACTTAAAGTGAAGGCTTAGATGGTATAATTAATGCCGTTAGTGGTAGCTATGTTGACCCAAAATTGACGGAATAGCTAGATTTATGGATCACTGGTTCGGTTTAAACCGAGACGAACCCCTTGCGTGTGTACTTATCAGTCACGGTCGACTTTGTTGGCTTTCAATTGTATATTGGTTGAGCCGTCCACGTCTTTCAGACATATGCTTTACTACTACTACTACTACTACTATATTATATCAGCAGTGTCTTCTTTACGGAGTTGTTTTAGTTTATTGGTGAGACAAAACTAAGCTAAATATGACACTACTAATATATGAAATTTGAAAGTTATATCCCAACAAAATGCATATATTAATGCATCTTGGTTTTAAAGCTAATATCTGTGTTAATCAAGGGTAAGTGTACTTATCTCTTCATTAAAAGAAAGTTTAGCAGTAATAATGAAAGACTGGATGCAGCTACTATCTTTTTCACTTGTTCCTGATATTGTGAGGAACAATAAATGCGTGCTTGAGACTAAGACCTACTTCAGACCCCGTGTCTGATGGGTTAGTATAGGGTTAACGTATAAAACATGGAGATGCCTAGTTACTAGTAATACATGATCATATGATCTGTTGCATGCTTTTGGTTATTTGAAATCTAGAATCTGCTCTTTCTTTTCTTTCTTTCTCCGACTCTTTTGGCCCATAATTTACGGCAGCTAGCCCTATCATCAGTTTGTCTACAAAGACCTGTAGAATTTGCCCGACCATATATCCAAAGGGAAGCTGCCACATCTCCCACTGAAGCTGGGGGGACATGTGGGTCTATCGTAGCAAACGCCCAGTCTTTTCCAACCTTCAAGAAATGGACCGCTAAACTAAACCAGTAAAACTAGAGACTAAGGGAAAATAAAAAATATAAAGTGGGCTTAATGGTGACATATTAACCGTTTCCCGGCAACCATGTGAGATATTCATTAAGACAAGATAAAGCAGATGCTTCAACTCGTGTACTGCTCATACGTGTTTAAAAATGGCAGTTTCTGTTTCTGAAGGGGATAACCATTGTGAAACTTAAAGATTGCCATGGGTTCTTCTTACTTCTTTATGTGTATCAAATTGAATCAATGAGAAACCAAATGAGTCATATATTAGCTAATAATAATATGCATGTGCAATTCACGTGGTCACCAACGAAGTTTTTGGATTTCTATGTTCAATCAGAGAAACTTCGGCCGTCCAACTCTTTGTGTAAATTATTACTTATTAGGGTCCCCACGGAGGAGAGATTTCCATGTTCTCCACATGGCATTATTGGTTATTCATCACAATTTTCTTTGCTTATTTCTTTTTGTTGTCGACAAGGAATCAACATTTTTGGGGGCTTATGAGGTTCATTTTGAAGGATGAAACTGCATTGGTGGAATTTCAGACAAACAAGACTGTATAACTACGAACTATACAGTGTCAAAGAATTTGAATGTCTGAACATGTTACTAAACAAAATTTCCAATTCAGATGTATGCTCATCTTCCCAGAAAGACAAAAAACCTAAAGTCTGCCTTTCGAATTGAAAGAATTAGAAGAGATGGAAATGAAAGAATTAAGATGAAAAGGAAAGAAAGGATGAGGTTCCCAAGTGACCTGAAAAACTTCTCTCTTTCATACTAAGTAAACACAATAGCAATCACCTCACCCCCTCCCTTCCAACTACAAAATAATTGCTTTTCTGATTATAAAACTACAGGGCAGTAATGTGATGGAGAAACATCTCACATAGCTTCGCCAGGAATAATTTTCAAATATCCTTAATCAGGAGAAGGTTCAACACAAGCAATTCAACCTCTCTCAAAAATACAGATATTTATAGGCTTTAGTTTATTCTGTGAAAAAAAAAAAACAAGAAGAAAAAACTGTGTCACATGAACAAACATCATCAACCCTGAGAGGTTAGAAAGCCTATCCATCCAAATTTACAGGTGGTCAGATGACAACTATGTTGTCATAGATTTTTTACTCGAAGTTTCAATCATCACCATAAGCAGCTAATAATCACAAGGAAAAGAACAATTAGAAAGATTAACATGAGCTTCTTATCTTCTGCCTGAAGTCCTTGATTGGCCTGTGCAGCCGGAAACCCCCCTGCATACCTTGGAGTAGTACCATATGTAGGTCTCGCATTAGGAAAATTGCTTATTTGAATGCTAAAGATTGATGGCAAAAACCCACAAAACCCTCCCAAAAGGCCAAAGTCACCAAACCCTCCAATCATCACTGATCGAAATCCTCCAGCCGTTCCAAATCCGAAATTTGGAAAACCACTTGCTCCAGGTGGTGGTGGAGCAGTTTCGGGTCGCTGCCCCGCGGGTCGATTAGGAATTTCAACACCCGGAATCGACTTAGACCTAGGATCAGTCTGGGTCTTCCCCCTACCATAGAGAGGAATCAACTTTTCCTCCTGTATTAATGCCTTACAAACAGGGCATTCATGCGAATGGGAGTGGACTTGCAACCATCTATAGAGACAAGGCCAACAAAACAGGTGACCACAAAGGGTAATTACAGGGTCTTGAGCAAGTTCAAAGCAGATATTGCACTCATAGTCACCAGCATCACCATTCGAGTTTGCTGAAGATGAAGAGCGATGGGTCTCAGAAGACCTAGTTGCATCACAAGCTTCACTTGCCATTATACCCACAAAAGATCGCCCAGCTTACCTGCCAATTATAAACAAACCTTAGTAAAAGTTAATCAAAATGGAAAAGAAAGGAATTATCAATCAATGTGCCTCAAAATTACAGAGTTTTGGAAGAGAATGGAAAGAATGATCAGCCTGAAAGTAGAATGTTGAAACACACATTTCATTTTTCAAGATGTAAAGTGCCCAAAATGTGCATGTGAATAGCTCAAACCCAACGTGCTCGCACATGAGTCAAAGAAAGGTCTTTACAATAGAAATCAAAATATATTTTATCTTAAAAAGAAAAATGAAAAGAGCACGATCTTTTTCATACTTTTACTCAGATCCACGAACCATATGCCAACAAACTCTAAACAAAAACTTTTATTAACAGAAATGAACAGAACAGAACAGAACAGAAGTCAGTATAGATCAGAAACAAGAAATGGCCTGTTGGTGAGTAGTACCATATGTAGGTCTTGCATTAGGAAAATTGCTTATCTGAATGCTAAAGATTGATGGCAAAAACCCACAAAACCCTCCCAACAGGCCAAACTCACCAAACCCTCCAAACATCACTGATCGAAATCCTCCAACTGTTCCAAATCCGAAATTTGGAAAACCACTTGCTAATGGTGATACTGTTGACTATGAGTGGCCAAATCCATTTGATATAAAAAAAATTCCCAAAATTACAACAAATCACCTTGAAGAGTAAACGATTAAGGAAATTATTCTTTCACAACCAAAACAAAAATCAAAACCAAACATTGAAACCACAGGAAGCCGCAGTAAAAATACAAAGATTGATAGGCAGTTCAGAACATTTACCTTAAACCTTATGACGGCAGCGGTGGTGAAAATCTAAGGGCAAAACAAGTCGGGCAACAATACCATGGCTGAAGAAAGAAGAGGCTTTTGAGCCTTCCCTGTTGGTGCCAGGTCTTTCTCAGAGCAAGGATATAATGTTTGGACTCAACTCTACCCCTCTGACATAGTCAACGGATTATCCTTGACTTTGGGCTTTAACCCACAAAGAAAGGACACGGAAAAATGAAAATGGATAGTACGTAGAATGGGCTTTTAACTAGTGTCAAGAATTGGCTTAATACTGGGTAGGCTTCAGCAATGGAATTATTTGGATGTTGACCACCAATTCTTTGTTTGTCTCGACGAAAAACATTACCCACCATTTCCGCGTCGTATCCTTTGTTACTATCTATATAAGTAATTTAACAACACTTTTTTCTTTAATTAAAGTAATTATGGTTAATTTAATTTTATATTTTATTTATTAATTCAATTATGTGTATTATTTTCATCAACAAACTTTTTATTATTATTCTTATTACTCTTCCCTAATAGAGATATTTTAGGAAAAAAAAATTACTTTAATATAGATAAAATCATTACAAATCATTTATATAAAAGAATTAGAAAAAACATGTGACTAAATAACTCAATAGCCTTTTACGTAGTTTATCTTTAATGAAAGAATTTTTATATTTTATCCTTAAATAACTGTTATACTTTATAGCATGCAGGGTAAGACGTCTGTTTTAAATTACAAGAATTTACATACAATTAAACAAAAATTTCCATCAAATGACTAATTGACCATGATGGGACTGGTTTTGTGACCCCCCGCCAACAAGACAGATTAGGGGTAGCAAACGAGATCACCATATCTCATGATATTCATACTAGTCATACTGTTTACTCAAGTGATATTAGGGAAGCATATAAATGTTTTATGATTGAGAGGTCACGAATTCAAATTTTGAGGAAGGCAAAAACCAATAATAAATATTTTTGTTAGGAAGATCATGAGATGGTGGCCTCGGTTGCTACCCGTAATCAGTCTAGTTGGTGAGAGTTACAAAACCAGTCTCATCAAGCCACATAATAGATTCTTTTAAATGTTTGACACAAAAAATAATAAATAAATAAAATTCAAAAGAATAACGTTGTTTATTTGGGCTAAAAAAATGTTCAAGGGTTTGATTCATTGATTATAGAGTATAAGGAGGAAATTATAATTTTATTTTAAAATTTAAATTATAAATTTGAATTAATAAGATTTAAACCGACCTAAATTGCTCAAAATAATGAAATGGATTTTTATATATCAATACATCTCAATAAACAAAGTGACAAATAAAAAAAAATAGATATCTTAAGTGTAAATTTCACTAAGATCTTTTTAAATACCTATAAATCTTAAGTCAGAGTCACAATATCAACACCTCTTAAAATTTAGATTAGATAATTGGCTACTTATGAAGCTTTATCCCATTCGAACATTAACACTACTCTAATTGACCTCTACATACCCATTACTAATATATACAGTTAAAAAGGTAAACTTTTTAAATTTTATTTAACTAAAACATATTCTTTGATTTATAACTTTATGGATTTTTAAATGCGGGATCTTAAGAACCCCTTTTATTAGGATCATCAACCGATTGAAAACTTTTGTCCTTTTTTTCTTTGTTTTCAATTATTGCCTTTTCATTTCTCTTCCTATCTTCTTCCTCCATAATCAAACTTCTGGCTTCATCCGCTTTGCTCTTTTTCTTTTTTCTTACAATTATTATTACCTTTTCTCTTTCTTATCTTCTTTTCTTTTTTTTTTTTTTTGCCAACAGAGTACAGATTCTTCTGCTTTGTCGTTTTCTGTTTTTTTTTTCCTTTTCTTACCCTTACATTCTTCTCATTCTTGTAAAGTTAAAAAAAAAAATTAAAAACTTTTTATCCCCACATCATATGTCTCCCTCCGCCAAAAGTTTTTATGCGTTTCTTTTTTTTTTCTCATTACACTTCAGTCATTTCTTTTTTATTTTCTCTCTCCTCTCTTTTCTCTTTGCATAATTTGGTCATTGGTTATAAACGAGTGGAACTGAGCTTAGTCAATTGAATGTACCAGGTTAAAGTTCCGTTCGTTTAGATTTTTTAAATTTCAAGCTCGATCTCTAATTTGCAAGAACTTAAAAAGATAAGTTTGAACTCGATTTATATCATATGAGGGAGGTTCTGACTCAATTCCTTTAGATTCATTTAACCTCATAAAAAATTAATAAAAATAAAATTCACAATAATTATATTTAAATTAAAATTCAATTATAATATTTCCAAATCTTACTTAAAAAAAATCAACATTGAGGCAGTCAGTTTTTTAAGTTTTTTTTTAAATATATTATATTATATAATATATAAATAAATTATTATATATTAAAAGCTCTTTTATTTATAAATTATTATATAAACAAATTTATATTTATATAATATAAATAAACGAATACATATTGACTCGACTTGATACCTTTAATAAACGAGCAGAACTTGACTTATTTTAGACAAGTCGAATTTCGAGATTTCAGTAAGCAGAGCCCAAATCATTTCCCAATAATCTAATCTCATTTACATCCCCACTCACACCCATCATTCCGCAAAATAGGCTCCATTTCTCTAAGCTCAGTTATATACTTATCACACTGCTAAGAGGTTTAATGAGCTTCCAGAGAACATGTCTTGAGGATTTCTTCTTCTATCCACCGATTACTTATTATTATTATTATTATTATTATTATTATTATTATAAACAGCTTTGGCAAAAAAAAAAAAGATAAGAAAAGAAAAAAAAAGTTTTGAAAATTCATAAAACTCAAAAGGAAGAATAGAAGAATTTTTTCTTTTAAGGAATCTGAAAATATGGCTGCCAATCAGAAGTATCTTAAAATCTATTTTTAAAAATTGTATCGTAAAAATGGGGAGGAGAGACTTCCATGATCTCCACATGGCATTATTAATTATTCATCATAAATTTCTTTGCTTATTTCT
>JAWZTD010000137.1:7404115-7530529 GCA_035221335.1 Echites panduratus | reverse complement strand
ATATCACCTAATGTAGTTGGAAAAAAATCCTTAATCCGAACCCTTCAATCATAATCTCTTGAGTATATATATATATATATATATATACTCAAGAGATTATGATTGAAGGGTTCGGATTAAGGATTTTTTTCCAACTACATTAGGTGATATGAACACGAAAAGGGTTTAACGTTGATGATATTTAGTACTACTAAAGTAGTAACTAGTTAATGCTTCAATCTTTTGGTGGCACAAAAACATGACAGAATCCAAAAAGGAGTAAGCTTTTTGTTCGCAGGTGAAAGCTAGATTGTTCTTTATCATGCTTGTCAAAAGTGAGATCTTTTTATTTAATCCTAATCAATATTGACGTAGACAACTAGACAAGTATCAAATATAATATCCATATTAACTTTACCAAGACACTAATCAATAAAATATTAATATTTTCAATTATTAATCATATAATTATTAAACTGTAAACATGTAAATTGTAAGACATGCATTACCAACAATCACTTACTTCCATATTTATCTCGTCTTGTTTCTGATATATGATGGATATGTGAAGGATGACTCCCGACTTCTGTTACTTATTTGTGTGATTTATCCTAAAAGATCAATTATATTTAGAATTTAGTTTTATGTTTTTTTGATATATAAAATATATTAAAAGACAATAATTAAAGGTTAATTATAAGATTTTTATTAATATAATAAGAAGGTGATATGTAAATAGTATCTAAAAATGTGATCGACTAGTTCAAAAGTAAAATAATGTAAATAGTCGATTTGACTTAATTTGCAATGAGTTTGACTTATACAACTCTTGTAAAAAAAATAAAAAATAAACGTGAAGGATAGACATTTTTTTTTGTTTTTGAAAAAAAATGATAATAATAACAAAGTGTTTTGAACAAAATAATAAAATGCTTTTAAATACTTCCCAATCCTCCAAAAAGTAAACTTTTCCTCTCAACCTCTTCTTCCAAAAACTTTAATCAAATGAAATACTTAGTTCAGAATTCAATACTTCTTTTTGGCTTAATAAAAGAAAAATAAAATTTTACATTAAAAATCTATTTATTTTTTAAAAAATTAACATTTCAAAAAAATATATAAATATCTAAATTCAAACGAAAAGATCCACTCTGATGGTGGGTAGCAATTTGGTTAATAATTGAGTAAGGATTCAGTGGATTTGCACTTTGCACCGATTTATTATTGGGCTATCAAGAACTGGTTGAACTGGGAGGCTCTCAAACGTCGGAGGACCCCACTTTACGAATGTTGCTGCTGCTGGAGCCAACCAGAAAAGGCAGTTCTGCTGAATAATTCGATTTGATGGACACAACTCCTGGGTAAGATAACCTACCTATTTTAAAAGCCCACGGCCCAACATTTTTGATTCCTCAAAATTATTGCACCAAGTAGACCCATTAACGATAGTGCCATTCTCCAGTTTCCCAAACTTAGAGGTAGAGCCTTTTTTTTTATTTCGTCCATACCTGCCGCAATGTCTGTTTCACGATGCAAATTATTAATTAATTAATTTTAATAAAAATTCTTTTACAATATTTCTTCAATGATATATGTCTGCTCATTTTTCTAAATTTTTTTTTTAAATTTTGGTTCATATATATATATATTTAATATCATTAGTCAAAATGACTATGAAAAACATGTTCATGAAAATTTTTGTACCAGAGGAATAGTTTGGAAAGTTAACTTGAATTGAATTCGAGAGTTAATCCAAATCGGATCCAAATTCAGCCTAATTCCTGTGCCCGCCGGAGTTCTACTTCCCATTTACACCCAATGCCCCAAATTCTTAAATTAAACGAAGAACTCTCGCACACCCTAAAAATTTACTCTCTTCATCTTCACAGTTGCTGCGGCATAAACCAGATGCTGCTGGAAATGGAGGAGTAACTGTAGACTTCGAACCTAAGTAACCCGTTTGACTAGACCCTAATTTCTGATAGATGCTTGCAGAAACCAAAATTTTCAGTATTCAAGGATTGTTTGGATCTTTGCAGAAAGACCGAGGTCAAGGTGTCAAACATTTTGTTGCCTTTCACCGAGCCCATATTGACAGTTAATTCCATTCAATATGGGAAGCTGCTGTTATTTTCCCCAATTGATTTTGTGATGGCAGTGGACAGACTAGTGAGTTTCTTTCGAGAGAATATTCCAATGTCCGGCATCTCAAATTCCAATTGGGTAATTTGATGTTTGCTTAGTACCACTTGGGTTTGCGGAAGTCATGGTTTGTGGGAGTTCCAAATTTAACCCTCTCCTAATAGTCAAACTTGTTTTCGCTCATTTGGATAAATGATGTAAAAAGCAAAAAAGGAGATTGAGCACCAAAAAAAGATAAAATAAATTTTTATGTACCAAAAAATTCTTTTTAAAAAAAGTAGATGATCAAAAAAAAAATTATTAAAATTTGCAAAAATAAAAAGGTGGACCCCAAAAAAAAATCAATATTTCTTTTTTAATTTAAAATTTTAAAATAATTTGACTAAAAGTTTTGTTTTTTTAATATTTTGACTAAATAAAATAATAATTATTTAATTTTCTTTATGCAAGATGCAGTTTTAGAATTTATATCGTGAGTAGATAAAATTAACTTAAATATTACATTGAGATATTTAAATACAATCCTTTATGTTAAACTTTATTAGTTTAAGAAAAAACAATTCGAGATACAATAAATATAAGATGGATATTATTATTGATTATTGAGAGAATGAATATAAATAGGGTCAGAGAATGAAAGTGGTTTAAAAAAAAAAAAATCTCAATGGGTGCCAAATGTCTGGAGATATGTGAAAATGGTGAACTAATTAATATTATCAGTTGATTTTTTTCTTCCTCTCCAAAATCATATCTTATGTAGATAATAATGACTATTAAAAGCTCCGCGCGAATGAATGAATAAAAATGCTTATCAAATAGTATTTGCTACTATTTCATTTGACTCAATCGACAATTCTAATCCTAAATATGCGGAAGCTGATAATATTGGCCGACTTACAAAATATAATTAAAAATCTCCGTCCGTCTCCTTCTATAATTTTTATTTATACCACGAATTTGAAAATCATTCATAAAATAATTCATCAATCAGCAACGATATGATAAAGAAAAACCTGCATAGAAAAGTTGCTTGCAAGATAAGAAAAGTAGAAACCTATAAGTGACAAGTAGAGTGGACACCATTTTTGACAAATCTCAGCACACCAAAAACCAACCTTCTTTCCCTATTGATTTAAGAAAGTTTTTCTATTTACAAAATGGTTGTGGCGTTCATACGGAATCCCATTGTGATTAAATAATAATAATAATCTAAATTAGGTTTTTATTTTAATTTTTTTAAATTGATGTCCGGACTAAACTCATGCATGCACATCGACTATATAATAAGTAGTTACAAATTTACCAAAGATACAATCTACAATAGAAAAATTTGTTTGATGTAGTCGAAATATATAGGATGTAGAATGATCAGATTTCGACTAGATCAGAATGTACAAATTTCCAAGGATTTCCAAGGAAAAGAAATTCAATGGAGGGGTAAATCCAAAGAAAAGAAAAAATGTAGGAAGATAGAAAGAGAGAAGATTCACATATTGACATTCAGATTTGATTCTCTTGTAGTCTTAGTGTAATTGGAAGTTACGTCCTCCCTTCAGTTTCTTTTTTCCTCTTAGGTCCATGAAGATTTGTATACGGTGATTTAATAGAAATCTGATTATAATACACCTCATATATTGCGAATACATCATTGTTCAGTTAAAACAATTTCACACTCAATTTAAATTAACTTTTCTAGTCACTAAACATAAATAATTATTGTTAGTTTATTAGTTATTTTATTGATTTTTTAATATATTATTATCTTTGTCTCTCTCTTTTTTCCCTTCCCAATCACTATTATTAGTTTAATTAGATTCATAAATAATGACATTTTAAATGAAAAACTATTATTTTAATTTGGACAAAATAGTTGTCAGTAAATAACTTACAAATAATGAGATGCTAAGTAAAACTCTCAAATTAAATTTTGTCCAATATAAAGGCCGGTGAATTATATTGAATAACTTTTAATCAATAATGGACGTATGTATGTGTATTGTTGAGGGAGAAATTGTTTCCACTAATATTTTACACGATTGTAAGAGTATTGATAGTGTATATTTACGTACTTATCCCATTTAAAATTTAAAGATATGCTTTTAAAAAATTGAGTAGGATTATAATTTTGTTCTTGCTCTAAATCTGTCACTGGATTCGAGCACTTGTAACAAATTAGGCAATGTCTTCACAAGTCTTAATTTTTAGACACAACATGATCCTTATTATGTGATTGGTTTCAACATTTTTTTCCTCAATTCTTCATTTTTTATCTATCAATACATAAAATGTATATGGTAATTGGAGTTTATTTTTCATTTAAAAATAAAAAAAATTGATACATTCCATATTAGATGGATGATTTAATTTGATTTTAAAAAAATTTTATTTTTAAATAAAAAACAAACTTCAATTTAAAAATACATTTTATTAAACTAAATGACACCATTCAACATATGCCGTATCCAATCATCTTGAGGTTCAAAGAAGGAAGAAACCACGTGAAAGAAAAGAAATGGGCTCCCTCTGGGGTGGGTTGAGTCAGTCTTGGTCCGAGCAAACCCCACCTAGAACGGATGAACGGCAGATATTGATAACATTAAAAAAGTCCGGGACGGTTTGAATTGAAGGAAGGACCTGCCCAGCTGCCCCACCACACAGACCATTTCCCATTTCCCTGGCCTCTTTCAGTTCATCAGGAAAAAGCCTTTCCCAGAAGAACATCGAACCCTAGATCGAGTTTACCACTAGGGACGGGGGGAACTAACTCCTAAGCTGCTAATTTTCTCCTTTTTCACCTTTTTTTCAGCCTTTACCCTTTCAAGATGACACAGAGCTACACAAACACTTCAATTGCAATTCTTCCAAGCCAAAAGCAAGTAAAATTTGTTTAATACCAGAAGTTTGGTCATGCATCATGTATCGGTGTTGAAGCTGTATTGGAGTCACATCTGAAATTTTTAATCTGTCATTTTTTAAGAAATTTAAGAATATTATATAATTTCTATTTCCTAACATTACAACTATGCTTGTCCTTTATTGATATAAAGAATAATATTATCTTTCACTTATTCTCATATTTCAACCCAAGGAATTATTGATTTTTAATTAGCAATTAAAATAATCTATTGATTCTTACGAGCCACTCCTACATCATTAAGCACCTTTAAGGTTAGGTTACACTCTTGTCAAGTAAGTACAAATATATATATATATATATATATATATATAATATTTATATATAGTAGCCAGAATAGAGTGGTGTTACAATAATAACCCATAATTTTTTTTTTTTTTTTTCTTGATATAGCTGACAATTATTATGAAATCATGTATTCTTTACACAAATGAATGACATGGCTTCCATAGTCGACTCTATTCTTAATCCAAAATATATATACCTTTTATTTGAAAATAACAAATAAATAAGGATATATATATATATTTCATACTTAATTAACTTAATATTGATCATAGGCTGTGGTCATGAATATAGACCGTATATAATTTTTTTAATAATAATAATCTTTTTGGGTTATTTTGTTGGTTGATTTTCTTTGCAAGATTAAAATACCATTAATCACTGGACCATTGTGTCAGGTTTAAATTTGGTACCGTTGATTGTCATCTTTGAGAAGACATGTTAAAAGGAAACATTGTTTGATTGCTTCGTCGCTATGTAATTGTACAAGAGCCGCTAGAAAGTTGGCAGTCTTTTATGACTTTTCCTTCGCATTTTTATGGGAAGTATTAGTAAAGAGATTGGTGATGCTACACAAGTAACACAACAACCACTCATCCAGATCCAGAAAAATCTGGAAAAAAGAATATGAAGATTTCTAATTTTCTTTGTGGTCCCTAAACGAGTAAGTAATTAAAGAAAGAACTAACTAGAAGGTTCACTGAATTGTTTGTACACTTGATTCTTGTTCACATGCCTTGTTTCCCTCGTTGTTATACCAAGAAGTAAACTTTATATCATCCACCGGAGGTGGCGGCGACGTCTGAGGATAATAGATTCTCCGGAGCTCATCGTACCTTTGAAGATCGAAATTATGAATCCTCATTAGCCGCTTCTGCTTGGCACTGAAACGGCTTTGGTAAAATCCTTCAAAAGATGGCTCTTTGGATGTCCTGAGGAAGAATGCATATCCGGCCATGCAATACATGGAAGTGACATAGAAACAAATAGGTTCCATAACATCCCAAGAAAGTTCCCAGAATGTCAACCTCATCATGGCGGCCGTCTGAATGACGAGGTATCCGAGCCCACCCCACAGCTCCCTCCGGACTAATGAATCTGCCTTCTTGTCGATCGCAGCCTTCTGCTTCTCCATGCCTTCAAGTTCCTTTATTCTGGGATCATTGGGATGAGGGGCCATTGGCACTGCAGGTATTAGACCTTGTATGGCTTTCACCACCTGTAACACCAAAATTGTACACAACATTTGGGTAAAAAGATGCCTTCCAGTACTTCATCTATCTTTGAATAGATGAAGATTGGAATTCAACGAAAATTCATTTAGTATATTTATATGTTATCATCTCAATTAGACATGTAGTGTTATATTTCTTGCAAGGTTTGGCCAATGGTTTTAACTTTAGCCAGAAATAATAAAGATCTGGGCAGCCCCTAAGGATTTAACAGAGATATTGATATTAAATCCAATTCTAAGTTCTAAATCATTTTGTTGGGGGATGGGTTAAATATTCTTCTACTTCTCTGGTCTTCAATCTCCGTCCATAGAGAGGACCAATTACCAAAACTAATTGCAGAAAAGGAACTTCCAAAAAATGTAATGCAAAATTAGATGTCAGAGTTTCTTGATTCCTTTTGTTCTTTAATGATATTTTTTAGAAATTTAGTTTTTTCGGAGAGTTGAAGAAGAGGGTCGCTAGTGGTCATTCATTGAAAATGGTCCTCTGACTTGAATTGGGTGATCCCTAACAAAAGTGTCACCATCTCGTTTAAGAGACCTGGCGTAACATTGTTTCAATTTCCTGTCCAAAGAAACACGGAGAAAAAACACACACGATGAAAACACTATCAGTCTTCGGTAGTTTTCAAATCCAAAATAGAAATAACAAAACAAAAAGATCCCTAACCTTTTGCTTTTGATTATCGGAGTACCTCAAGTACTCACCACTCGTAGAAATCTACTTTTCAATGAATATTATGTTCATATGGTGCAATAATTTAATCAAGAAATCAACCACGAAGATGATGAACAAGAAAAACGAAAGGGAAAAGTAGTATCTAAGGAAACCAACCTGTTCTGGCCGGAGAAACACGACATTTCCCAAAACGATAACGGTGCCAGATTCATCGAGCATCTTGGCCATCTCCTTGCCCTCATCGAGATTCCCACAACGATCTGCACAGATCTCAATGAACTCCGCGTGGGATATGTGGTTCTTCTCGATCTGCCTCAACCTTGCCTTCACTATTTCCAACCGGGAAAATTTCAATAGCTTCCTGGCGTCCTCCACCGTGAGCATCCCACCCTCCGGATCCGATATCAACTCAGCCGGAGGGCTCAGAACGTCTAGCCTGATTCTGTTCTTGGTAATACCCATCTCTCTCAATTTCGAGAGTAGCCCTTCCTTCGCCGGGAGGGTAGCAATCGAGGTGGGATGCACCGTTTGGCGGTGGAGAAATCGCCTCAAAATCCCGTCATCTCCGGGATCAGGTGCGATCGTATCGGGATTAGCTGCGGCCAATGATTTGGCGCAGATGGAGGATGAAGTGGTGCGATAGTTGCTCAAGGAAGGATTGGCAGTCCGGTAGACATTAAACAAGCGCTGAGCGAGAGTTTTCTTGAATGCCATTTTTGTGAATCACAGAGATAATCTAGCTTTGAATTGGGGTTTGTCGAAAAAGCTTGGTAAGGTTTGGTAATTTGGTTTGCTTCAACAATGGCGAAAATAGACAGCGCGTTCTTCAGCCTTATATAGGTCCCACGCGGTTGGACTCCTGGAGAAGACAAACTCTATAGGTTAGAATAAAAATATCGCGATAAATTTCTTTGACATGATCATTTAAGTTCTACTAATAAAACGTAAAAATAATGTTAGAAGAATATGCGAAGGGCAACGGATATATTCGTTACGTCATATTTTTAAAGATGATAATATCATGAATGACTCGTGAGAGATTGATTTAGCTCGGGGATCACGAGTCCTTATATCAGATGATTAAGCATCCTAATCACCGTACACGTGTTAGTAGACACTCCCACGTCCAGCACCGTCAAATTACTAGAAATAATAATAATAAAGAATGATGGTCCTTAGGCTGGCCGTTGATGTGGACCGATGAAAAGTATCATTTTACATGTTTTACTCACCTGTTTGTAGATGGTCATCTAAATAAGATGGAGTCGAATGTAGAAGATAACTTCCCGATATAAGAGTGACGTGGCACAATGGTCATGCGAAAGTTATGACCGTAAGCTGAGGTTAATTAATGAATTTATTAATGGTAGCAAACGTGTCGCCACATATGGTTTTGTGATTGAACGTGTCCGACGTGGAGTTTGTTTTTGCGAGAAGTCGGGAGATTTACCGGGAAAGAATACGAGACTTGTGACCTACGCCGAATACAGCCTGTCAGGAGTCTGGCGTCCTCGGATATATATGGATTTCGGACCGTAAAACCCTTTGATTCTTTCATAGGATGAGTTGGGTACGCTTACTCTTTCTTTTTAAATTAGAAATTTTATTTTACACATGGTTTATGTAATTTTAATGTCATATTTAATTTATAAAATAAAAGCTAATAATCATATTAATTTACTCCTAAATTTTAAGTTACTATACTAGGTTTTATTAGGAAAAAATAATTTTTATTTGAAATATTAATATTTATGATTTTAATCAAATAAATAATTATAAAGATCATATGGTAAAGAAATCTGTCAAATATATATAAATTTCAAATAATTTATAATGACAAATGAAGTAATAGTTTATGAAAACACTAGATAATTTTGTTAGGCTAGTTAAACTATTCACAAAATTTTATTTAAAAAACGAAACTCAATAATAACGCTCCCTCTGTCTGGAAAATGATCAATTTTCTATTTTGAATTGTTCTAAACTAAATATTTCATTTATTAAATTATATAAAATTTTATTAAGAAAATTAACATCACAGCTTAAAAATGAATTAAGTCAAAAATATTCTCTCAAAATGATAGTAAATAAAAATAATATTCAACTTTTTAATATTTTTAAACATTTTTGCATTTACGTTACTTTTAAAATTCAATTTCACCAACTGGACTTTGTCATCTACACGTTGAGCCTGCCTGGCAACAGTCAATTCAATTAAAGAGGTTGATGATTGAATTTTGATAATCTAAAATTGGTTAACTTTATTATAATAGTTCTTTTTTCATAAAAAAGTACTTATTTATGTCGACGATTTTTTTTTTAAATGATTCCCTATTCATGTGAAAAATAAAATATTCAATTATAATATTTCAAAATAAATAAGATCATCAAATCAAATATTATATAATATTTTAACTATCAAACATTGAAATTGAATATCTCAATTTTTTTTATTTTAAATTGTTCAAAAGATTAATGATTCATTTTTTAAAATTATATAAAATTTTTATTAAGAAAATTACTATTACAATTTAAAAATTAATTTAAATTAAACTATTTTCTCAAAGTAAGTGTAAATCAGCTTGAGACGTTCAATTCCCGATAAAAGAAGTAAAAATTAAAGAATTAATAACAGTTTTAGGTGTAATCACATATATATATATATATATATATATATTTGTGTTGTCTAAGAAAAACCTAGACAAACGCATCATACTCGACAGCTAATTAATGTAGTATTAGTTATTCTTTAAACAAAAAAGCTTATTGGATCAAATTGTGTCAATAAATTATGGATCAATAGGGTTAATTAAGTTATTAAAGCATTCTGATAAATATAGTATAACTTAAATATCCTTAAAAAATTTGAAATTTGAAAATTTGAAATAGGTTAAATTCAAAAGTAATTGGAAATATAACACACTGTTAAAATCAATCCCTAGAAAATTAGACAATAATAAAAACAATAACATAAAATGTAGATAAAATATGAACATAAAGGAGATTTACGAGATTTGATCAATTTACCCTACGTCTACGGGAGAAGAGGAGCAAAGTATTATTAATATGAAGAATGATAGGTATTGGAGAAATGAGATAAACAAACTCTTTATAAACCATGTAAGATAAAGTCATGGCTAATAAATCCTAAACCATGTAGGATATAGACACTCTTAACAAATCTTAAACCATATAGGATCAAGACATTCCTAACACATACTAATATTTATAATTTGAGAAATCATACCAATTTAATACTATATCTTTTTGGGAACATGTGATCATAATTAATGAGTTTTTTTATAAATCAAAAATTTTTTAGCTGGAGGTCATTTTCTTCCATTAAACCAAATTATTTTTTAAAACCCTTTAGCATGATGGCACGGGGGCTTGTCTAAGCTGATTATTGCCAGTTGCAATTCCTTTCTTCTTGATTTGCCATTTTAAAAAAAATCATTTTGCTTAACAAAATACAATCTAAATAAAACAGAGCTCCAGAAATTATATTCATCCTTCTCTCTAATGAGTCGTTAAAGAGAATGAACAAAAGGAACATAAGGAAAATATATTCATTCTGATAAACACAACCTCAACCATGCCCAGATGCTCAATCAACAGGGATGTTGTCCTCTTCCTTTATTTTATTTTCTTTCTCTTCCTCTATTTTTTTTCTATTTATTCCTCTTCCTCTTCGTTCCCCCCTTTTTTTTTCAAGTTTGACCAAATCACAATCTTTCATCATTTCTTATCATTAATAGTGTTTATTGAAGTTCGTAAATTTTTTTATAATTATTCTATAAATGAAATTTAATATTGTCATAAAACCTTCGATCAAAGAAAAGGTATATCAATAAGTAGTACTACCCTGCTTTAAAATAATAATATTATGATTTATTTTGTCAATTTAGGTTCCCTTCAGACTCAAGGAACGTACCAAAGGAAACAAAACGGCAAAAAAGAAAAGGAAATTAGCTTTATTCTTCAGCAATCGATATTTTAAATTTTTTAAAGTGATTAATTGATTTGTTCCTGATAAATCAAGTGGACCAAATTTACAGGGGCGAGAGAGATTAAAAAAAGAAAGGATAAAGAAAAAAAAATTGAAGATGCACTCTCTTTCACGAAAATCATATTAGGTCCCTTTTTTTTTCTCTTTTCTTTTCAAATATTATTATTCTATTGATAAAAATATATTTCGGATTTCACCATTGATCTCTTTTAGATATGCAATTTTTTTATAAAAAATTCTTGTCCTTCCAAAATAAAAATAAAAAAAATGCAAAAATCAGTAGTTCACTGTTTGTGGAAACTGTGGAATCGAATTAGGATTGCATTTCAAGAAAAAAGAAGGCAAAAGAAGAACAAAGTTCGCGTATCCTTTTCTCCTGACCAATAATTTAAACTTTAAAAAGGATTTGATGCTTTCCGGAACGATTCTTATATCTCGCCAATTTGCAGACTTATATTTATTTATATCATTACCAAGTTGGTCCAATCATGCAATTAATGGCCTCTTTTTTTTTTTTTTTTTTTTCTTTCACACCAAAAGCAAACTCTTTTTTTTTTTTTTTTTTTTTCAAATGACTATTGAACCACACTCATGAATACTCATGTTGACAATACCATTAATAGTTTACAAATTCATCAAGTAAACTTATTTTTTCTCAACCTAACCAAATCACTTTTGAATCCAGATTTTGTAGTTATAGATGAGACTACAACGTTAGGTGTAGGGTAATGAAAAATTTTGAAATCTATGGTATTGATGGACAAACGGGTACGATCTGAAGGATCCAACTTGAATACCCACTAATGTACCTCAACAACCAGGATCCAACATAGACCACCTGCTAGTCAAAATTTTCAAATGTTTATAAATAAAAGTTAACGAAATCTTATAAAGGTTTAATTCGTACCCACCACCTACGACCATTGCATTGATGTTCGCAACTTATAGGTTGGAAGTCAGCAGAAGATGACTTTCACTGGCTCATCGATCAGAATAAAGCTTCTGAGAGCTCTCTAAGATCCCCTTAAAGGTTATATTGACTCTTTACGAGAAACATGAACAAATACATCACTTTCCAATAAAAAGAACTCTATAGAATCAAGATTAAGATTGATAAGATACACTATCTCAATCATTTCGAATTACAAGAAATTGATATTAACTCTGATAAGGTAACAAAATATAGAAAGAGAGATCTATTTTTCTCCTTTAAAGCACAATGATCACTCAAAATTCGATCAATTCAATCTTATTCACTAAAAAGTTTGAAGACTAACTTGATTGTTGGAGCTACGTCTCACTCCAGTGATCTTGCATCCTTTGGTTGTTCTTACATATGCTATTGCAATGAGATGACTCAGAGATCAACTTTGAGTTCCATTAGGTATAGTTTATATAAATATATATATATATTAATCTTGTAAAATCGAAAAATTTACTATTAAAAATTACTACTTCCGTCCACAATCAAATGTTCATGTTCTATTTTGACTTACACTTATTTTAATAACAAAGTTTGACTTAATCCATTTTTATATTGTAAAGTGATTCCATTGATAGAATTCTTACTAATGTAAAAAATGGAGCATTCAGTTCTGCATGAAAAATTATAATTCAATTCAAAATATTTTCATCCCCATAATTCTTTTTTTTTTTTTTTGTTCTAGAGTCATCACATCAAAACGTAATATATATATATATATATATATATATATATGATGGATAAACGAGTACAACCCAAAAGGTCCGATTCGAATTATGTTGGACCAAGACATCGGAAGGTCTATAAAATAAGTCAATGCAACCCCACAAGGGTCTTAATATATAACTACGACCTTCTATTATCTCAATAAATTCCACAATCCTCAAGTCAATGACTTATGACATAAATAAAAGTCGTTAATAACCTCAAGGTCACTGGGCCATTCGTATGGTCTCTATAGAGCTCTATAAGATTCTTAGAGGCCACATTCTTTTAATGATCATCAAATTTTTTTTAAGAAAACGAAATATAACTATGATACTTTCAAGAAAAGATCAAGGCAAGACACTTCTTTTAATTATACCAAATTATATGGGATAAATATTGATTTCTATTGGGATAATATTCATAAATTAATTAAATTGATTAATTTCACCTTAAAAAAGATACTATGGTTACTCATTATAGGCAAGAAAAAAAAAAACAGAGAGAGAGAATTCTAGATAAACTCAAATATGATAAAATATTTTTAATATGGTTTCTTTATATATATATATATATTTATATTTATTTATTTATAACCTTACATTATCACTTGGTGACAGACAGCATCTGAAACCACGAAATTATCGAAGTGAAATGCTTGTTAAATGGATCAGATAGCATGAAGATGAAGAACCTTCTTAGCTGATCTTATTCAACGGAGCAATAATTTTAGCACCAGTCGTTGTATGAATACATCATCGGCCATACATATTCAGCACAAATTCCGGGAATCATATCATAGACCTTCCTACCAAAGTATGTCTTTACATAAATATCCCCACCAGGAATTGTTCCGGTTTCCCGTTTGTGAAGGAGTCAATCAGTTATTTAAATCCTTTTCGATGAACGCAAATAAATAAATTGAGAAATCAAATACGAAAATCTAATCTTTTTTCTCGTGTGTAATAAAAATAATTCTCTAATTTTTGACTCTGATATAAAACTAAGTTATATATAATTTTAATTAATTTATCATATTATCCTTCTTGGCAATGTGAAATGGCAAGCTAATGAAAATTTAAATCATTAGATTATTAAATTTGTTAGTGAAATTTTGGATTAAAATTATTTATTATAAAATACTGCTTTAGTTCTACAATATAAAAAAAATAAATGAAGGTATGCATTGATAATTATAAAATGACTTATATTGCGAGACAAATAAAATGGATAAAACGACTTGTATTTTAAGACGGTGAGAGTAATAAATATTTGATTTTAAAGAAAAATTATATGAGACGGTATCATCCAATTCCGTAAAATTATATAATACAGTGCCATCTAATTCCGTAAAATGACTTATATGAGGTGAATAAAAAGACATATATTTGATATAACATCCATTTGGATGGTATCATCTAATTCCGTAAAATATAAGTTTAGATTGAAATCTGTTTTTTACTCAAAAACAAAAATTCTGATCCAAACCTAAATTAAAACACTAATCTAACTTGGGATGAATCAAAAAAATTTTTCGAAATAAAAAAAATTTCAATTTATATGTACATTTTACTTTAAGTAGATTCAAGCACACCTTGAGATTTTCTTGATATGGGCTTAAAGAAGCAATCAGAGTTAATTGGGGCGTGATTCTTTTTCTATTGGTATGAAGTCTAAACGGGCTCATAAAAACATCATGGTCTGCCATCTTTTAACTTGTTCAAATTTGTTTTGTTATGTAAGAAGGCTTGTTAATCAATTTGGGCTTTTTTGGGCTTGATTTCTTCATATTGTTTTGTTTATGGGCCGACCTCTTAATTCACCATTTTGGTCCACCTAGGAATATGTAGATCCAAGAACCCAAACTGAATTTATTACTCTTCAGTCTTCCTTCTTCCTTTGCTGCGGCTTCCGAGAATGATCAATGGATAAAATGTGTGTCGTGGCAGTTTCCACAGTTCGTGTTGAAGGGAGAATACCACATTTCCGAAGCTCATTGTACCTTTCAAGATTGAAATTCTGAATTTTCATCAGTTGATTTTGCTTCGAAATGACCCTGCCCTACAACAGTCCTTCAAAGGAAGGCTCCTTCGATGTTTTCAAGAAGAAACCAAGACGAGCGATCATGTAAACATACGTCATGCAATAACCAATGGGTTCCATTACATTCCATGACAGTTTCTTGTAAGTCAAGATCATGGTGTTTGAATGATTATGTAAGCTAGAACCCACCATAGATCTCTTCTAGCCAGTGACTCTGCTTTCTTGTCGATATCTGCCTTCTGCTTCTCCATTTCTGCAAGCTCCTTAACTCTTGGATCAACTGGACTAGCAAAGGCAACAGGAATCAGGCCTTGAACGGCTCGCGATAGCTGTGAATTATGAACAGAACAATATTCAATTTATATTAATCATATCAATTTCTTAATGAAATTTTAACTAATTTTGAAAATAGAAGGTTCAATTAAGCCAACCTGGTCAGGCCGGAGAAAGACAATGTTGCCCAATATGATAACGGTACCAGATTCATCAAGTATTCTTCCGAACTCTGATCAATAGGCCAACATGTTTCGGAACAAATTTGGATGAACTCCGAATGCAGAATATGATCCTGCTCCATCTGTCTAAGTCTGAATTTCACTTTCTCCAGTTGAGAAATTCTCGGAAGTTTCCTGACGTCATCCAAATTCATGATCAATTCCCCTTTCTGCAAGGAGGTTGCGGTCATCATCTGATGAAATTCGTCATAATCAAGTTCCCCGTCCTGATTGGTGTCAAAAGCTTCGACCATGGCCATACACTGACTATAAGAAGTTGAGTATCCATGACGGCTCAGTGTTCTCCACATTCTCACAGGGGTGACTCTCCCAGACTCCTCCTCAGTTTCGAACATTTCAAAGGCCGCCTTCAGATCCTCGTCTTCCGTCTCCAAACGCCAGCGAAGATCTTGAAAATCCATCTGGTTTTCCTTCCGGTTAAGGCCAGAGATCTCTGATTGAGGAAGTTTGAGCCCAATCGAATATTCACCGGTTACAGAAATTTCTCGATGCATGCTTTTGAAGTTTTTTTACCATCTCCGCCGGCGACTTGAGATTCTTGAAGAAATGAATGTTTTTAAGACCAGAAGTGGATTTGACTGTGATTTTGAATTTTTTTATATTTATTTTTAAAATAAATATAAAATAATATAATATGTAATTATAAGAATAAGAATATATAAATAAAAATATAAATTAATACAACAATTCGTGTCTTGGAAAAGTTTTTTCAAACTTTAAGTGGAGCTTGTTTTGGACGGGTTGCTTTGGCGCTTCATGTCCATTCTCAATCTAAGAACCCGATTTTTGATCCACTCTAATTTTTAGAGCTGCACATATTTTAGATCAGTACAGTTCTTAGCTAGATAATTGAAACGGATCCGATCCAATATTCAAGGACTGTATTCTTGAGCTTTAAGCCGTTAAAGCCCATATTCGGTTTGACTCGTGGTGGGAGTTATGAAAGGCTAGCGTTTTATTAATTAATTTATTATCATAATTTTTCTCTAATCTTTGTTTAGGGGCATTTCAATTATGTATTTCTATAATTTAGATTTGACATAAAAAAAAATTAATAAAAGTAATGTCAGTGAATAACCAACCTTGGTTAATATTTTTAATTGGTCCTTAGTGTGAAGAAAATCACCTGGCTGGCTGGCTGGCCCCATACATGAGATATATTTAATATGAGCCCATTGTCAACCTTTTGCAAGGCCCAAACAGTTTGAGGTCCAATACTTTTATAAATTCTATCTTCTCTGAAAAAACCAGGCTCAGAACAATAATCCATATTCCTTATTCCGAATGGATGGAAAAAGCCCGTCTAAAATTAAATCTCTAATTTAGAAAAAAAATTTTCCATGCAGTATAATATTTTAACTAATCTACAATGGGAACGATTCCAATAATATTATAATAAAAACATTTAATCGCCGAAAAAGAAGGAGTGACAACTCTATACCAATTGTGATTGGAGGTGTCCAGACAAACATACGTAGAAGAGTCAACTGCAAAGTCCAAGAATGATAATGAAGATATGATTAGTTGAATATGGAGAGGGAGAGTCAAATAATATCTGCTACCAGTAGTAAAGTCTTTGATTTTACTCTGCAGCAGCAAGCAAGGAAGGAAGCAATTAAACAGTCCATGTTCAGGCAATGCAAATTTTCTTATACATCATCCATTGAACTGATCAAAATTAAGTTATCTATCTGGACTTTCATTAATGGAATCTTTTGATTCAATCAAACAGTGATTTTTATGAGATCCCATTACGATTCACTAGGAAGATCTCAGTGTCTGAAAAACTGAAGGAAATTTAAGATCAATCATACGTAATAAAATTATTGGAGTTGGGTGGGAGGGGCCAGACCAGAGTTAAACAAAATGGAGTCCCCAGAACCAGAAAGGTGTTTAGCAAGTAAGAACACACTAACAAAATCGAGGTTGCTTTCCACAGTGAAGGCACAGGAACCATGTGTCTGTCACGGGATTATCAATGTTAATTGTCGTCTTTATACGGTACAACACTGTCTTCTTTAACCTTTGTTTATATTCATAATGTTTTTCTCTTTTTTTTCCTTAATTTTTTTTAAAGAATGGGAAAAAAAAAAAAAAAAATTAGGCCCACCACCACCTTCTGGGATTTAATCTATTTTTCTCACCATTGTCTTCTCTGATCAAGGTTCTTTCTCTGGCTTTCTTTCTCTTCTAAAGTTAACCATTTCTGGATTTGATCTTTGGGAAGAAACATAATTTTCTTTCTCTTCAACCTAATTCTCTCCACAGTCCCAAAATATGATGGACCCTGAACTTGAAATTGAACAAAGATCATGAAATTGCTGGAATTTCTTTATCCCGAGGAAATCCCTTTTCCTAAGTGTGGTCAAGTTAAGATTCTTTCTTGTCAAGTGATTGAAATTTAAGTGTTTCTTTTGCTTGAATGGTTTTCATTCATGTATGTAAAACTATAATCAGCGCAAAACAAATATGCTTCTCATGTTTATAATGAACACGAGGAAGTAGGAGTTGGTGAAGTAGTAATTAATAAGAAGATAAGTTGCATTCATTAAGTATCAGTATTAATGGGGGAGCAGCACTAGACAAGACATGTTTCAAGACTTTGCTTTTGTTTGGTTAAACAGAAAGATTAAATTAATTAGTAAATTAGTATTTATTGCATATTTTAGAGACTGAAGATCCATATTGTCTCCAGCCTGTCCCTCTGCATTGGTCCCTTTCAGGAATGTGAATCGTCATCTAAAAAGATAGATATGTATCAGTCTCATAGATATATATATCACCCACCTGCATTTTGAGTTTCATGTGAACTTTGACTATATTCTTCTTCATTGCAGAACTCTTGAATCTATTATTTACAGGACAATAATAGTTCAGAAGAGAAAGAAAAGAAAAGAAAAGAAAAGAAAAGAAGCCAAACTGCAAGAAACCAAAAGAAAAATGGGGAATAAGTCTAATCAAATTCTGCAAATCAAGAAAAAAAAAAAAAAGATTTGAATTTTCTCATACTGGATGAAAGAAGAATTTTGGGTTCAGTAACTTATTATATATATTACTTAGCATTTCTTATGAGGAAACAACCAAGAATTTTCCTAACAAAGTTGGAAAGCAGGACAAAGAAAGAAAACCCATTAAAATTCCCAAGGCGTTCGGTTGCTGCTGCTGACCCTTATCATTTTTATGGCCGACCAACTCTCTCGTTGGATGTTTTCACCCACATTAATCTTGATCAGAGGGTGATGATGTGGCAGTGAGATAAGAAGAAGAAGAAGAAGACCACCTTAGATTCCAAATGTAATCGGGCCCTTTCTCTGCGGGTACTGTCCGGGTCTGCTCTGGACCACCCAACCCATCCTCTATAAGTAGAGCCTTCATCCACCCATCCCACTTCATTCTTCACATTACTTCACAGTTCACAATTCCTCTACACTCCAAGGCTCTCTAATTCTCATTCCTTAAACTTCTCCTTATCGTTTCATTACCTGATATCCTTAAAGCCCAAGAAACTTGTGATTACTAGACCAGTAATAAATATTGGAGATTTTTTGAAGAAGATGGGCAGTTCTTCAGGCAGTAATGGTGGTTCCAAGAAGAAGTATTCCGGCAGATCAGGACTTGGAAGATTTCTGAAAGAACAGAGAGGAAGGCTCTATATAATGCGGAGATGTGTAGTCATGCTTCTCTGCTGGCAAGACTGAAGGAAAGAAAGACAAAAAATAATAATAATATTGCAGATTACTGATCAGAAGGAGAAGATATAGATTTCCCTGTAGGCGTTGCTCCTATATATCCTCTGACACATATTCTTCAAATCCTATTGTAAATAGAGAAATGAGACATTTATATATATATTATGAATTATTTTACTTGTCTTTAGTGTATGAATCCTTTTGTTACCCCCCGCACCCTGCTGTTTACGTTCATCATCTCATGGAAGGAAAAATTTTTAACGTAGCAAAGCAAAACTGGTATCAGTTTGTACTTTCAGAGACATCTCTCTTTGTGTTTTCTTCTCCATGCAAGAAATTCATGATTTTAACAATTACTCTTCCAGTAGACAAAGAATTAGGGCAGTTTGAATGGACTTACGTCTTTTTCTTTTTTTTTTTTTCTTTGTTAAATAGAATAGTCATATTCTATAAGTTATAATATATTAAACAATAATATTTTAATGTATTTAAGTAAATTTAAATTATTTTAACACAATACATTAAAAATGGAAACTTTTTTCAAGATATCATAAACTAAAAAATAGATTGAATATTAATTAATAAATTATGTTCAATTTAAAATATTTTTAAAAATTATATATTTTTTGAATTTTTGACATATCTTTATTCATTTTAAGTTACAAAAATAGACACATAAATTAAAAATTAAAAATAAATTTAAAAGTACTGAAATAGTGAAATTTAATTAAAAAAAAGATTTTTTTAACTTTAAATACTTATTGAAATAAAACAAGTGCCTTTTTTTAAGTTAAACTAAAGCAAAAAGGCCTTAATGTCTGCAAGTTTCTCGAGAACAAATTTCCATCCAGAAAACTGAAAAAACAACTGCCCAGAGACAGAGAAGGGAAGATTATAAGGTTCAACCGAACTATTAATCAGATAAGGTATGCAGTATATATAAAATTCTTGACCTAAATCGAATAAAAACGGTGTAAGTTTTATATCTCTAAAGAAGGTAGATGCATGATTGCTTGTATATTATCGTATTCTTAAGAGTTATTAGCATATTTGTAACTTTTCCTTTGTCCAGTACTAACTCTGAGCTATTCGTTGAGGTCTCTCCATGTAAAGATGGCATGTGAATGTGGTTTTTCCCATTTCAGGACCGGTTCTTCTCTGCTTTCATGTCTGTCTTTCCCTTATACGGGCAATGAAAGTGATTTTATCATGGCAATTGTCTTCTCCATTCCTCTCTTCAAGAAGCTGTGTCTAAAAATGTTATTTAATTAAGAATGTGACTTTCAAGAGAAAATTTTTTATGATTAGTCTTTATAATAAGCTAACTTTTCCCAAATTGATTAAAAACTCTATTTTGGGGTTTTCTTGTTTTAGGAATGGGATTATGGGCATAGAGGGTTCATGAGCTCGATCAAGATCGTGTTACGAAGTGTACATTGGAATGCCTCAAAAGATAAAAGTGAGAAATAATCGAAAAAATGGTCGAAGAGATAAAATATATGTAATGCATGTTTTAAATTCGATTCTTCTTAAAGTTTTGTTAAATTTATGAATTAATTTACATAAAGTTTAAAATTTATAAAATATTTAGTCTTTAGAGCTTAATTATAAAATATATTATTTTATAATTGAAGTCCATATATAAAATAAAATTTGATTAAAAAAAAATCTAAGAAAGTGGGAGTGATTAACTTGGGGGGACTGTGAAGAGACAGATCTGTGAAATGGTACACGAGCCGAGTGAATCAATAGAAGAACCAAAAGGGGAGTTTAGTGCACGTGTGTGTCGGGATGAGCAGAAAAAAGTTGGGCTTCAATACTGTTTGCAAAAGGTCCTTTTGGTCCTTGTAAGAGAAAGAAAGAAAAAAAAAATTTTGAGAAATGAAATATCAGCTGGAAATCAATGGACATAATTTCCGAGAAAAAATATGGTCTAAAAAGTATACTCATTCATATTTCTATTTTAAATTAGATAGAAATGAGCGTCTTATTCTTAAAATTAGTTAAAATTTTGTTAAAAAATTAATATTTTTAAATTTAAAATAATCTGATTTAATAAATTTTATTAAAACTTATATAAGTCAAATTAAAATATTTAATTTGACGGGAATAGTTAGCTTTTTTAATTTATTTAATTTTTACAACAAGTGGTTTCATGCAGAAAATTATGCTCCTTGCAATAGTTAAAAGTGAAATACCTAAACTTAATAAATTTACAGCTTACTAGTAATATAATTAAGATCTTTTACATGAATCTGATCTAAATACTAAAAAAACTAAAATTTAAAAATAAAAATTTTAAATAATGTCCGAAATAAATTTACTTATACATCTCAATTACCAAACTCAAATATACATAATTATTTGATTAGTGATTTTTTTCAATTAAATTTCTCACTCTTAATTCAGGACTACCATTTTAACTTGTGGCGAGATCATTATTTAAAGACTTAAGCTGAATTTAAAAAAAAGTTAATATAAATATTTATATTTCCATTTATAGATCTTAAGATTATATATTCATCTATTTAAAATAGTTAATTTTACCAACAACTTTAGACTTCAGATCTTAATAACTCTTCAATTTTAATGGTTTATCCTTATATTTCCATGATAAACTGAAGATTCAATATTTCGAACAAAAGGAATATTAATATTCAATCAATTTTAAATTTGCTATCAAAATAATGTATTTTTATATATTTATATGGGTGAAAAAAGAAAAAAAAAAAAACATGAACTGTAGGAGTAAAGTGACATTTGTAACCTCAAATCTAACGACAAATAGGCAGATTATAAAGTGGGCTTGTCTTTTCTCTCTTTGCGTGGGCCTGTTACTTTTCTGTTTATGTGGGCCAATACTCGTGACTAATTACAAAATTCCGTCTGGATCAGACATCAACAAAAGTTTGATCGGTCAAATGGCAGCCTTACTGCACCCACGTGCACCTGGCCCACCCCCGGTGGTCTACCACGCTCCACCTCCTCCCTCCCTCTCAAAGAGTCATGGTCCTCGTCTCCACTGTCTCCCAGAATTTCGTGTTAGTTTTTTCCACAATTGTCAGAGGTTAGGTTCAAATAATTCGATCTTTTTTCACTCCGTGTCCTTGTACTATCTTATCTAAAACAATTATAAATAAATCAAAACTTAATTAGGAGTGGTTAGGGGGATTTTGCCATTCTGTTTAAATAATAATCAATTATACATGCAGTCAGTATTTCGAGATATTTATTTATTTATCAAATAAATATATTTTTAACAATATTAATCCCTTATTATGAAAGTCTTATGATTCTTTTTTAACATCAACCCTCCCCTATACTCTTCTCAATAATAACATCTCTTTTATCTTTATCATATTTCACACTTTAGACCCTTCAATCTTAAATATTGTTATCCATCATTAAGATAGTAAGACTTGACAGATTTTATGATTTAATGATTCATTTATTCTTAATAAATCTTATAAAACATGATGCGTTACAATTTTTCTATTATAAAAAGAATATATTTTAAACTTTTTTAAATAATATATATTTTATAATTAAACTTTAAAGATACTTAATATTTTAAAAAAAAATGTAATAAGTGTATTAAGATATCTAAAGTGTGTATTCTTTCTGTGTATAATATGTCTATTCCAAAAGTTTAACTTTGATAAAGAACGGTTAAATTTTTGTGACCCATTTTGTTGCCTGTATATGAACCCCATCTAATAAAAGCTCCATACATTTCCACTCTTAGGCCGCATGAGGTCCTTCCACATGTACCCTAAAGCCGGGGCAGACACATTGGGGCAATTTCTTCCGGCAAGCCGTGCGTGGGATTTCGTACTACCGGAATCTGATCAAAAGTGTCCATGCCAATGAAATTCCTTGACAGCCCAATCCAACTCAACTCAGCTCTTAACCTTTTGTATAAAGTTTTTACAGGTTCTTTCACAATGGACGCTGGACACACAGAACTATGGATACCTAAGTAATTAGCTCTAGATGTTGGAAATATACAGTGCTGACTAATATATATATATATATATATATATATATATATATATATATATGAAAATGTTTTTTACCAAAAAATATATTATCAAAATTAAAAAACTAAAAAAGAAAAAAAAATTTCTTGAAATTAATTTATTATAAGAACATTAATGATATTATATTTGTTTTTGACTAAATCTTGATAAAAAATTTTTGGCCAAATAACACTACCTATATATATATATATATATATATTTGTAATTGGGGTGAATAAGTCTTATCCTTTCAATTTTAACCAGATACATACACTTTAACGTGTTTTTTTTTTATTTTATATAACTATTTTTTTTATATCGAACTCTTTTATTTATTTATTTCAAAATAATGTATTGACTAAATTCACACGTACAATTCAATTATATCGTTATTAGTTACAAAGTCATTAAGGTTAGAATCTATAGTTATATCGAATCGAATCCATAACTTGTAATATACAAGTTATACTTCCGAATTAATCGATCACACCCTTAAATGTCATGCTATCAAATCCTACTATATTATTAAACAATTCTTATATTCATAACTAATCATCCATACTCTTGAAACTAATAATTTAAACATTTATAAATTATTTTGTTAACACTTTTTATCATAATATAATTATTCATAAAAGTTATAACTATGACTACAATTTGAAATGACACGGAACAATCATTAGCTTCAATTTATTTTTGAGGAAACGAACCTTAAAAATCTTTAATTTTTGAATAGTGATAGCAATAATGAAATACATTAATTATTAAAAGAAAAACAATTTGTTTAAGACCCGCACATGATGGCTGCTCCGCTCGATTGGGCTTCAGTCACGACTCACGTGTGTAGTTCGCCCTAAATTGGATAAGAGCGTGAAACCCAGATACTATCCACGTTGACCCGAAATTGTCCATGAACACATAATTAATTCAGACCACCAAACCCATGCCACATAGTGCAAAAAGTACCAAGTAAAACTTTTATGGTTGTCCCGTCTCAATTATAATTATAAGTTGTTATTTATATTAGATATTTTATTAAATTTTTTATTATATTACTTCTCATTTTTATTTCTTTTTTTTTTAATTTTCTTATAATAAAAAAAATAACGACATTTATAAATAGTAACAAATGAATTACTTGAAAAAGGAAACCTAACAAATTATAATGAGTACTATTTTAACTCTACCTATTGGACATAATCATTCATTATTATTATTATTATTAGCCACTTTAATTATATATAAGTTGAGATTGATTTTAATGCTTTTTTTTTCTTTTTCCTTTTCTCCTTATTGTACGCTTGGAGAGTGATTGATGGTTACCGATTAATGGAGTATTAATTGTTAAAGATCAAGGGATTGGAATATGGAAGCTATTTGTTTTACCGAAATAGACATTTGGGTAATGGATCATTTTTATGGTACACTACATTTTGTTCGGTAACTTGTCATTCTTGTAAGCAAATTGTGAGCATATATATATGAGACGAGACAGAAAGTGTGTATTGCGTTTTTCTTTCAAATCCCTTAATTTCTCGAAGTAATAGTAATAATAAGAAGAAAACAAGAGAGATTAATTCACCCTGGATTCTCCATCACATCCATGTCAAATAATGGTGTAACCACGCACATCGACAAATATTATTTAATCAAATAATGGTGTTGATTTGAGGTATTGATGATTAAGTGAATCAAATTCTAGTCATTCTTTTCTTTTCTTTTTTTGGCTAATTATGGAATTTTATTACATTCGTAATAATTGGAGATGCATTAAATAAACATAACGAGTAAGATAAAAAAAAATTCTTAGACTAGTATCTATGGATGTCGTAAGTTATTTATAAGTAAAGTTTATATAACACATGTCGTGAGTTTGACAAAGTATTACTGTAAATTATAATATTAGTGAATTCGTAATTACTTGTGATATAAATGAAGTGCGTGTATGAGATTAATTCGATTATCGTTTGTAAAATAATAAATAAAAAAATAGTATTCTTACGGTACATATTGTCATCGACCCTAATATACACACATATATTAATTATTGTTGAATTTGCTGCTTATTTCTCTTCTTATACCAAACAAAAATCAAATCGATGTAAATGTAGTTACTTCCATCAAAGTAAATTGATTCCTTCTAATTTAGTTACCTTCATCCCCCTTGGCAAACCAATTGCAAGGCTAAATGGAAACAAAGAGAAACCTTAAACACCAATCTATAAAGGTACCTTGTTAGACCAATGTGTTGTGTTAATATGAAGAGAAGATATTTTCAAGGGCATATATAAAGTAAAATGAGCTCCAATTCAAGGTACTAAAAGTTTAGGACAAAGTACAAATTAATCTTAATTTGCGGAGTGTGTGCCCTTATTGTCGTGGATTAAACTTGATCAGAGAATTTTCTTTCTAAAATATCTCAAATTAAGTGGTGCTTAATTCAGCTTTCTCCCACAATTCCAGTCCTGTCTGGTTTGACCAAGAAAAGAGTACATCCAATATTTCTGCTATTTTCCGTCCCAATGCGTGCCCTAAAAACAGAACTCCCCGATGCCCATATTGGCAGGATTCAAAACATGCTGTATACAGACAAAAATGAACTGTACTCTTAGTAGTTCAATTTTATGCTCGCCAGGGCATACATAAGCATAAAGCTGCTAAAAAAAAAACATGAATAGTTCCTCGTCTAGATGTTTGATCATAGGCGGATTCTTCCGAACAAAATTACCTCTTAAGTCCAGGAATTAGGGCTTGCGGAATGGAAAGACTACTGATCAAACGTTTGATCCACAAATACCCAGAAACACTGTCATATTAATTTGAACTTGAAGGGACTGCAGAAATGTTCTTAGCTTTTTTGACTAGTATAATAATCTGAACTTGTATAATTAATCATGAAATTAATAGGCTGAAAACTGGAAGAAAGAATAATTAACAAGGGGGAGTTCCGTTCTATGAACCACATTGTCTGCAAATAAGCTAGGTCAGAGACATGGCCACTAAAAACCCGCAGAACAGTGAATATTTTTTGTCCTTTAGTACGTACCGGCATATAGCTAGGGCTCACAGCATATGAAGCTCAGGACTGTGAAAGAAACAACCTTTGGAAACCCTACAGTGACCCTAGTGGATTGCTTGTAGTTTTGGTGGGGGGTGGTATTGCTGCAGAAGATCCCGCTTAAAAGCTCTCCACGTAGTTGAGCTTTTATTTCAAAAGTTTCTGATTAAGAACTTTGGTAACCAGACAAAATAAACAAGACGATTTGTATAGGTCAAATTAATCTTGAGATCAAGACACAACTATAATTTAAAAGTAACCAAGAATTCCTCTACTTGTTAGCATTGTGACTTCAACTCGAGAAGCACTTTTTTTTTTTTTTAATAAACTAGATGGCCCTTCCAAATATATATGCATATGCCTCTAGAGATCTATAATTATTTCATTGAAACTTTATATCTCAAATAGCATGCTCCTTGCCATCAAACTAGCTAGTAAGATTAAATGGATTTATCTCATTAATATCTCCTTGAAATAAACATTCAATCTCAATTATGAAAGTGTCAATTTCTGCTAATTAATGCCTTTACTATCTCCCAATTAGGACAGAGATTTCCAAAACCTAGCTGCCACCACCTTTCTCTCTCTCTCTCACCTAGACGACGATCTCCCCATACACCTAGCTACAAGCCTACCTAGCCCTAAAAAACAAGACCTCTATTAATTACTTTTTTTCTGCAGGAGCTTGCTTGCTTAAGTATATCAGAGATGGAGATCAGCTCTAGCTAACAAGCGCGGCTTCGGTATAGGCTAATAAGTGGTAGTAGTGAGTCAGAAAACTCGAGACTTGTTCATCATTGCAAATCACTACTACTTTACTTTGCTATAGTTGAACCTGCAGAAAATGTTCCCTCCCATATCAGCTGCACCTGACACTAGTGGATTAATCTCAATATTGCCCCCTCTTTCCTTAGGTGAAGTTGAAACAACTTTACTTGGTTGTTATGATCCTAGTCCTCCTCCAATCAACAACGCCAACGATCAGGAAATTATTAGATCGGCGGAGAGGTCGAAAGATCGGCGGCACAGCAAAATATTTACAGCACAAGGTCCAAGGGATAGGAGAGTAAGGCTGTCAAAGGACATTGCCCGGAAGTTCTTTGATCTTCAAGACCTGCTAGGTTTTGAAAGAGCAAGCAAAACCCTAGATTGGCTTCTCAACAAATCAAGAACAGCCATTAAAGAACTAACCCAGATGAAATTACGTGATGATGGTCGTTGTCAAAGTGATCCCCTACTGCTACTGCTGCAGAATGAAAACTTGGACTTGAAGAAGAAGAAGAAGAAGAAAAGAAGAATGCAGCAGCAGATGAATATTAATCCAGCAAAGAAGAGTAAATTAGAAGAAAAAAATCTTCATCAACTAATTCCTACAAAAGAGATGAGGGCTAAAGCCAGAGCAAGAGCTAGGGAAAGAACAAAAGAGAAGAAATTCCTTAGGGAGGTAAATAATATTATTATTCCAAACCAAGTGATGATAAGCAGTACTTCTTGGAGCCAAATGGAGCTCTGCAAGAAAACTACTACTACTTCAGATTCTATTAATTCCCACAAAAGGGTTTCAGGAATTAATTTCTGTTTAGAGCCGAGTTATTACCAGCAGCTTCAAGTTCCAGTTCTTTCGAGGGAATCCAGTTCAAATTTCTGCCAGTGGTCTCGAGATTATAATACAGCTGAAAACTGGGATATTAGCAGCGTTGTGACATCCTCTAACATCAGTTCATCTGCAGGTAAATTGCAAAAGAGAAATTAATGGCTTTCTTTAACTAATTTTCATGATCAGTACTTTTTTCATTTTGTTTAATTTTAATTTCTCATGTTCTTTTTCTGTTATAGTACCTGAAATCAGCAGGAAGGCCTTTGATTTCGAGGAGTACAGCAACAACAATGAGAGACAAATATGGTGAAAAGAAAACCCTGTCACAAATTATTGTAAGCTTGTTCCCTTAAAATTTAATTACTATTATTATTATTACTAGGGTTTTTTTTTTCTTACTATGAAAGTTAAAAATCCTAAAGCATTTGAAAGTTTTAATATATTGTTGTTTAAATTTCCTTCAAATTAAAACTATTCTCTTGCATTTAAATATACTTTTGGTGATTGAGGAATGTTTAAAAGCTAATAGCATGAAACAAGATTAATTAGGGCTACCTTTTCTCTGAATTACTGCTGTATAAAAGTAAGAATGTATTTCTTCTTTTTAAAAAAAAAAAATTGAAATAGAAATTCATTTGGATAATATCTACATCTTTTTTGTTTTTATGGATTTTATGCAATATTATGGATATTAGGAATGCTATATAGTAGGTCCAGTTGTCTAGCATTGTAGCATAAGTTAAGAATGTCTTAATTCCTTTAAAAATTTCTAAGAAAATTTATTTTTTTTGAAATATTTTATAAACTAAAATCTTAAAAGAATAAAATAAATTCTGTTAAATTAAATAATTTTTTATAGAAATATTATTCTGTTTAAAAAGAGTACATCCTCCATTAAAGCTTTTAACAATTGTCCTCTATTATGTATATTTTGTTAAAGTAACAAGAAAATATAAATGATAAGTGACTTTATACTTTGATATCACTAATAATTAATAGATAGATGATATTTGACTTACCTTTTCTCTTTTAAGCTCAAAATAAATAAATAAATGAGATCTTATAAAAGTCAAACAATTTCAAATGAAATTCCCAAATTTTGAATTCTCATGAAGAAGCTCTACCTATTTTCCATAATTGAAATCTTCACTTGAAGTTCTGGGAATATTTCCACCTTTTTTTTTTCTAATATAATTTGCACACATATATATATATATATATATATGTATCTGTGGGTGTGCATTTGATGCTCTTTCACCCAAAGTTTTCGTTTCTATTATTTATTTTCTAATTAGTTCAGAACAGGTTTCTAGCTTCCTCTAGGATCATGATAATTATAAAATACTAATAAATATAACTTATTTAAGTATTATTTAAAAATATTGATTTAGGTAGAATCATTGGATGTTATTTTTTTAGTAATAATGTTTTTGCTGAAATAATAAATTCTTTTTATTATTATTAACTATTTAATAATATTTTTTAGTAACATTAATTTTTTATTAATTAGTTTAAATAATAATAATAGTTTTTCCCTTAAAATTTGTTAGCCATTCAATCTGTAACAGCGTCGTATAATAGATAGAAGAGGCACATGTTCTATTACGCAATTGTGTTACTTCTATTACATCACAATTTGATACGTGTTTTTTAAAAAAATTCTTTTGGAGTTTAATTTAGTTTTTTTGGATTTAATATATAAAATATATTTAAAATTAAAAATTAATGATTATATTTAAAATTTTTATTAATAGTTTATTAATATTAATAGCTAGAAATCCAAAGCAATAGAAGATGGATAACTCATGTAATTAGATATTTTCGAAACTGGAAAAAGTTAATTAACTTTCACTTTAAAGTCCAATTCAGGTAAATTATTATTATTACTTGCATGTCCCTCCGCCCCCCTAACTACTGATCCTTTTCAGGACTTGGGGAGACTTTTTTCGCTTTTCATGTAGCGAGTATGTCAATACAGCACATCAAATAAAAGAAAACTACTCTTATATATTGCTTCTCATTGGTCTACTCAATCATAGACATGCAGGCACTCCTATCTCTAATTCTCTTTATATATTGTTTAACCATAACCATACAGTAATGATGAAATTAAATCCATATTTCCACAAAAAAAAAAAAAAACCTGTTATGGAAGAAAACGATAGAAAAGGGATGCATCCACTGAAAAAAAAGGAAACGATCCAGAGTAGTTTAGGAGCTTACTATAGTTGTAGTCATCAGCTGTGTCCCTAGTTTTGCTCAGCTGATCCATTGAACACAATATGCACTCAAAAACTATTCACGGATCGGACGATGAAGATACCTAATAATGTGCAGAATACCATCCAGTTAAAATGGCAGAAAAAAAAATATATAGTGATTTGCATATTCAGCTTCCTTTTTTCTTTTTTGGTTGAAAATTATGGATAAGCAAAGTAAAACAGATACATAATGTAGAATCTTGTTCTTTTGATATAGGCATCAGAATATATACAGAATAAAGCTTCAAGAAGAATATATACTCTTGATATATATTTATATATAAACTTACCCTATACATACATAAAAATCTCTTTGCTTGGGACGTGGGAGAAACAAGATGAAAGCTGTGAGTACTGAGTGTGATTGACAGCAAGCAAAGTCAAGTGATATGAGTTCAATATATACAACCACAGTCCATAATTCGGTAATAGTTAATTTATTTTTTTTTAAAAAAAACGAAATGTTACTATATCCGAAAGAATTGGTGACTTTGAATCAAAAATGTATATTTAGGTTTTCTTTGGCATAATGGGTCAGAGGAATCTGGATAGTTGGTGGAGATTGTACGGTTGAACGTCTTTCATACGTGCAATACGTACTTAATTAATTAATAACTCCAATTATATATATTATATGACACTAGTGTCACAAGATTCATTTTAAATAAATTCATAACTCTATTATTTATAAATAGGTTTACACTTAATTTTTATTTCAAATTTAATTCTTTTAGATTTTATCATCGTTATATTTTGTCTATTATATATATATATATATATTCTTAAACAACCAAAAAGATTCAATCAATTTAAGGAGTGTGGAAAATCTAGTTAGGGTTTCGTTACCCATCTTTAGCAGTATACTTCTTTACTTTTCTTTTACTTTAATTTGACTGCTTCCATATACTTATTTTTGTCTTTCTCCTTATTAAACCTTTGAAATGAAATGGCTGTCAGAGAACTTAAGGTCTGTACTTCTTACTTACTTAATTCGTGATCGAATCAAATCTTTTTTAATCTGCTTTGTAATATTGGAAAGAGCAGTGCCAGTGCTCCGATAGGTGGATATAGAGAGAGATCCTTCAGTTTCGATCTCTGACAAAAATGAGTGAGTACAATAAGTGATTGACCAAAGTGAATATCTGCCCAGCCCTTGCTAGCTATGATCTCTACTCCATCAGTTATATATGGATAATCTATGCTGATTTACCAATATCTCTATTTCTAAATTCTAATTATAAGTTATTTATAATTATTTTATTAATATTAAGATAATTTTTTTTCTTTCAAAAACTTCGATAGGAAGAAGAACTTTAAAAAATAAAAGAGAAAAAATTTTTTTATATAAGAGGGGATATAGATAATATTACAAAAAAATAATAAAAAAATCCATTAAGTTATCAATAATGAATTATAATAATAGAAAAAATACACTTAAATATCTTATAATTAATAACAGACTGAGTGTGGAATTTGAAATTAAAATTTCCTTAAGAAAAAGATATTTAGTTTTAAATATGGCAAAAGAAAAACATTTAATTTTGAATGATTTAAGTATTCCTTAAAAAGACCTCTTTTCCATATGTAATTAAATGTTTTATCATTTTTTTCTAAAACTAAAATGGGTTAAATTAGTTTATTTTAATATAATAATATATTAGATTTGTAATTCATTTAGAAAACAAAACATTTAATAATAACAGAAACTATACGAGGAGCAGTTAGTGACTGAAGAAAGTTTGTGTTTATTCATGTCTTTTATCCAATTATTTACTGCATTTCTTCTGCCTAAAATTTTTGCACTTTTTTTTTTAAAGATTGATTTTGTTCATTTTTTATTAATAAAATGTCAATTTAGTAGTAAAAATTTATTTAATTAAAAAAATCGAATATGAAATTCATTGCCATAAATAAATGGAATTAAAGGAGTATTTTGTGGGCATATATAGTTAATTGAAAAATTTTAACTAAATGAGAATTTCTAAATACTCTCCTTTGTTTTGGAAAAGTTGGCATCCAAAATTTTCCTAAAGTATAAAAATTATTGATTCGAATTTTATGAATTACATGCATTGAGATATTTTATTGTATAAATATTGAAGTGTTATATTTATTTAATTTAACAAAATATCTTTTGTAATTTAGTGTAAATTTTTAAAATTAAAGAGGTAGACAAATATAAAATTGCAAAAAATTAAAATGTTTTAGCAAAAAATTAAAAAAATATTAAATTTTGAAAAATGTATTTCAGAAGTTAAAGGCAATATATTAGTTTTAATTCTATCTCCTTTTTTATTTTCTTTCTTGTTTCTTTTTGTTAATTCACTTTTATTAGTTTTAATTTTCTAAGAAAAAATATGTATTCCTTCTTTGAAATTAAAGTCCCTCTCAGAAAATTTATTCTCCGCAGCCTTAATTCACCTATTCAAGGTCCAATCCAATCAATAAAGCATTTGGGCTGAAGGATCCATTAAAGGATTCAATTTGATGAGCCCATCTTCAGACCTACCTAAGAATTACAAGCAGTGTGGCGGAAGGAAACGGCGTCGTTGTATTGTGACCTTTGCCTCTTTTCTTGCGGGCAAAGCTTTTTTGTTCAGTATTTCTTCTTTCCTGGGTGTGCAAAAGGGGGAAAAAAGAGAGAAAAGCACGGAGCAATGGAAGGACAGAAGACGATTACACAGGAAATCGGTGAGCCCAAATACGATACTCTCCGGTTCGGGCTTCAGAGCGTCAAAGGGGAAATCCTTAAATCTCACCCTCTCGAATCTGCCTTCCACTCTGTATTCTTCTTGGCTCTCGCTCTCGGACTTTTTTTTTTTTTTTTTTTAATTGCTTTTAGCTGTTTTTATAAATTTGTTATGGGTCTTGTTGGTTGATGTTACTTCATTTATCTGTTGATAGGCGAAATTGAGGCGGGAGGCAGAGAAGAGAAATATTCTCGAGTCGACTTACGGCACGGCTTTCCCTTTGAAGATGGAATTTGATCGTGAAATTCTTCAAAAGTTCGTGTTCCCTCAACCCTGGATTCTCTCTCTATATACTGTATTTGATCTTTTAGTTTTTACTGTGTGTTTGACCATAAACCCTCTAGTATTGTAACATGGATTTTCCTTCAAATTGGGGCTTTTCCCCCGTCGCTTAAACTGTTTTTTTTTTTTTTAATCCTTTTTCTTCTATTAAGAATTTATAATCCTTGATAGCTTAGGATGAAATGCAGCAGTATTGATTTGATTTCTCATTGATAAGGTTCTGTCCAGAAGAACTCGTTGTGTTTTAAACAGTGCCCCTATAATGGTGCAATTAGTGGAAAAACTGGAAGAAGTATCTTAAACGTTATAAAAGCTAGCAGTAAAGTAATTTTCCTTCTTGTTTTAGGTATTCCATGTGTTGTTTGGTTGAAGTGTGATACGTGAATTTTTTTTGAGATTTGAAACTGCAATGTCCATGCTGGATAAGTTTAGTGGATTTCTTAATTAGTTCTACCATGATATAGTTTATTCATAGATAGCAGGAGTATCCATCTTTAGTTAAATTATGCATGAAATGGGCTCTTATTATTGATTATGCTTTGCTTCTCTCACATGTTTATGTTGATTTGCCTTCCCACATAATGTATTAAAGGAAAACTGCTAGATGGTTTCTACTGCTAGATGGTTTCTTCTGCTACTTACTAATCTAGCTGAAATTTGATAGAAAATGTGAGATCAGATCATATTTTTGAGGGGAAGTTAATGCATCAACAATTACCTAAAGATGTTTTGCTCTTATTCTTTGGGTATCATCTTTTTTTTTTCTTTTTGAGTGTGGGGAATTTAGCGCTGGTACATATATATTATGTTGTTTTGACTGCTAGACGGCTGTTTTTCATGTATTTGTTCTTTCTTATATCTCTGATATGATTTTTTAGGAGATTTCAGAGGCCACTTGGAGCCATACCATCTTCATTTCTGGGATTTGAGGCCGTGACAGGTTCTTTGGAGAACTTTAGTTTTGAAGATTATCTAAATGGTATAAAATTTTTGCTTCCTTACAGTTATAAGAGTACTTCATAGAATATTAAGTTCTTGTGTTTTACGATCCACCATATTCATCAAAATCCATTTCTACCATTTCTTAAAAAATTTAATCACTTTGATGTTACTGTATCCTGAGAGAAAGCTTCTTTCATTTTGATATTAGTTTTTGATGAACTTTGGCTTCTTTATTTTGTTTCACCTTTTATGTACCTACTTTCACATAGTCACATCATTTGACATTCTATGCTTCGTTATTTCGTAAACAAATGTCCAAGTCCATGCTTGAATGCAAATATGTATGTAACTTGATGTCCAACATAGATTAGTTGAAAATTCTTGAAGGGAGTTTTTGCTTGCTAAAATTTCAGTGAGCTCAGAAGATTGTCCTTTATAGTCTTCTTCTGAATGAATTCCTAATTCCTGTTTATTCCCAATATGTCCTTTTATTATGTTCCCGGTACGCAATAAACTGATGTTAATTGGAAGAAATTTTTGCCTTGAGTTTTTCTTGGGAGGATTTCAGGAGAAGCTGAATTATTCTCTGTAGGCTTATAATAATTTCTTAAAAATAATGGTTATTGTTTTTTGGTGTACCGGAATTGGTCTTGAATATAGTTAGGATGCAGTTCCCTTTGATTTTCATGGCAATGTTGTGTGAACACTTGAAATGGCAGTGGAAATATATCTACTTGTGGGTCATCACAGGCTTATCTTGGCTAACTTTTCTTCCATTAATTGAATCTTGCAGATCCAAGGGAATCGGAGATCTTCCGTCCAGCAGACTTGCATCATGGTATGGAAGTTCGCCTTGGCATTTCTAAGGGCCCTGTTTGCCGCAGTTTCTCATGAAGCAATTGGAAATGCCAAAGAAATGAAGCTCATTTTGATTTCTGTATCATTACTATTATTTTTATCCAACATCTCTACAAGGATTGTTGTTGCTGTCCTTTCTGTTACCCTTTATTCAGATTTGTATTTGTCAAAAATATTTTGAGAACATTTCGCATGGGTGCATGCAATGCAAACCTTTTTTTTTTTTATGCTATGATTGTCTTATTCCCCATTGGGGGGATTAAAAACGTATTGTTGGGCATTTGGTTTAATTTGTTCTCGTTTTATTTTTGTTATATATTTAGGGGTAGGAACATGTTATGAGGGGTATTCACGTGTATTTATTTGGTGATAAAGTGTATGAATGTACTATATTATGCTTCAAAGATCAGCCGTGAGATAACATAACCAATTCGGGAATTTGGATCTGAGGGCTTAGCACCGGACATTGTAATAACGTGCGTTTAGGAGTATTTCATTTTATTTTTTTGTAATTATATTGTATATTATAATATTCTTTTTTTAGAGAGGGGCAGAAATTAAAGATGGTGCACATTGAATTTTAAAATTGAATTGTGTTCTTTTCCTCATCTGATCGCTCTTTCCAATTTTGCCCTAGCACACAATGGTGTGATTTTATTTTATTTTATTTTTGACGAAAAGTAATTTAATAATAATATAATAATAATGTATGAGAGAGAGCGGGGCCAAGATTGGAAGTTTGGAACAGACAGGGAATCTGTTTCCAACCTTACCCCTTCTCCCCCAATCAGAAAACCCAGCATCCGCACCCTTCCTAATGAACATGAACGAGCAGCAAAAACCCTAGATTTCCCCGACTACCACCTTACCTTACCAGTCTCCTGGATATGACCATCATTTAATACTTCGTTCTACCTTTTTCCTCCCAATGGCCCACGAAGAATAGCCCCCAACCATCTTTTGTATTCTTATTTGATAATAATTCTATTAACACTGGTAATTAGGACATAAATTAAAACCAAAATCTCACATTCCCCCACCATTCTGTAATGGAAACGCGCCGAGTCCCACGTACGGTGAGCGACCCCAAGGTCCGGCAGGTCGGCTTCTTTGCTCCGGGGGCTCCACCTGACCGCTCCCAGTCAGGTCCTCCTGAGCCCGTTTCCTCATACCCTCCGGTGTCCGACATCTCCCCTTCCGGTAATTCTCTGTCCCCGGTAATGATACCTCCGCCTCGTCACCTCTCCTCCGACATCTCCCGGGTAGCCCATTTCCCTCTTGCCCCTCTCTCACCTCTCCGTACTCGAGAATCTATTCCTGTGGGCAGCTACAATCCATCGGAGTTTGCTTCTTCCAACGCCTCCGAGTTCACAGAGGGCGCTCCTTCTCCTCATCGAGCTGCTCGAAGGAGCAATTCTGGAAAGTTTGCTTCCTCGCTTCCAGCTGGGGGATTCGACATGTCCGGAGTAAAGCACAGCAGTTTTCCAGCCAGTAGTTTAGCCATGGTTTCCGTCGTCAATATGCCACCAGGGATAACAGGTAAAAAGGTTACTGCATCGCGTATTCTTGCGGATTTAGCTGCTCTTCACATCTTATACGCTGTGTTTTTCAAAGATTATACTTCGATTTTCCAGTGCAACTTTAGCTATACTATTTTGCTGGACTGGTTTTCTACTATTTACATGAAAGCCAATTGAAATATGGTTTTTGATGAAAAGTAGAAAAGGATGGGGGAGCTAGTGTTGTTGAAATGCAGAAGGATTGGTCTGGAACAGCTTCGAAGCCACTGAAAGAGAAGACCACCAAGGCTGAAAGGCGTGCCCTTCAAGAAGCTCAGCGTGCTGCAAAGGCTGCAACAAAAGGTGGGCATTTTTTTTGCTATTACTTAGGATTGGCATTTACTTTGGATAAATGGTTCTTCCTGCACTGATCATTCACCGATTTCAGCTGCTACAATTAGCTGCCATGATTGTGTTACCATTCTTTTGGCATATTGCTAAATTAAATGAATCTGAAGGATCAGCAAAGGAAGATTCAAACTATCCAAACCACCCATTTTCCCATTGAAAAAAAAGTGAGATGGAATTCCAGCCAGAATGGTTCTTGAAATTGTAATCTTTGTTGGGAAGTTTCCTTTTGTTTTGTACTTTTATGATGATGTCTAAGTCACAGTGATAAGTCTATTTTACAAATTGTTTTTATGTAAGCCATTTAGAATGCACGCATTGGCAATTACACTTCTACTGCATTCTAACTGTTGATTTTTGTCTAGCTGATGGTGGTAAGGCATCCGCTGCTGCATCTGGAGTTGTTGCTTCAGCAAATGCAAATGCAGGGAAGAGTGTAAAGGCACCTTCACAGAGAAAAGACAGCTCCCCAGTTACAGCTTCAGAAAAAAGAGGCAGTGATCGTCTACCAGATAAAGATAGGAAGAAAGATGTCCCTCATCCACGCATGCAGTTTGATGATAAGAGTCGAGTGGAGAAAGCAAAGAAACGTTCTGTAGTTAAGCAGACTGAAGCAAGGAATAGAGTTGAACTTTTTAGGCATTTGCCTCAATATGAACACGGGACACGGCTTCCTGATCTTGAATCAAAGCTATTTCAACTTGGTCCTGTTCACCCTGCAGTCTATCAGGTGATTTCCATTTTTTAGTCATCTTTGTCCTAGTTGTTCAATGTTGACTGAATTCGCTTGAGAAGTGAAGGTTTGTTTTCTTGAATGCTCAGAACGAAACTTCTATTCCCGAGTTTTTTCATATACTTCTCCATGAACTGATAGATGTCCTCCATGAACTTTGAGTTGATGAAAGCATGGTGACTCAAATATCTTTTGACCCCCTTCGTCTCGACGTTCGCGTTCTTTTTTCATCTGTATAATATTTGTTGTTGTATCTGTAATCAGGTCGGGCTAAGGTACTTGGCTGGTGACATTTCTGGTGGCAATGCTCGCTGTATTGCAATGCTTCAAGCTTTTCAGGAGTCAATTAAAGATTACTCTACACCACTTGAAAAAGCTCTTATCAGGGACTTGACTGCGAAAATAAATAGCTATGTGTCTTTTCTGATAGAGTGCAGGCCCCTTTCAATTACTATGGGAAATGCAATTAGATTTCTGAAAACACGAATTACCAAATTGCCATTGTCTTTGTCTGAATCAGAGGCAAAATCTACCCTTTTGTCGGACATTGATCGTTTTATCAATGAGAAAATAATTCTAGCTGATAAAGTAATAGTCAAGCATGCTGTAACCAAAATTAGGGATGGTGATGTTCTTCTTACATATGGATCCTCCTCTGCTGTTGAAATGTTGTTGTTACATGCCTATGAGCTCGGCAAAAAGTTTCGTGTTGTCATAGTGGATTCACGTCCGAAGCTTGAAGGGAAGCTTTTACTTCGTAGATTGGTAGGGAAGGGTCTTAGGTGTACATACACTCACATAAATGCTGTTTCTTACATTATGCATGAAGTCACCCGAGTATTTTTGGGTGCTGCATCAGTATTGTCTAATGGAACAGTTTACTCAAGAGTTGGTACTGCATGTGTTGCGATGGTTGCTCATCAATTCCGTGTTCCTGTCCTAATATGTTGTGAAGCATATAAATTTCATGAAAGAGTTCAACTTGATTCAATTTGCTCTAATGAACTAGGTATGCCTTCATGGTGGAGTTTTTTATGCCTCTTTTTATGTGTTGTCATTTTCCTATTTCTCATCGGTTCAGTTCTTACCCATTCTGCAGGTGATCCAGATGTCATTGCAAAGGTTTCTGGTAGAGAGGACATTAACTATTTGGATAATCGTACTAATAGTGAAAATCTGCAACTTCTAAACCTTATGTAAGTGTCTATTTAACTGGCCGATGGATTTTCTCATTTTGGTTTTCCATGGCTTGCCAGTACCGGACAATGTCTAATGCTTCTCTCTCTAAATGTAACAGTTATGATGCAACACCATCGGATTATGTTTCAATGGTCATCACGGATTATGGCATGGTAAGCTACAACAAGGTTTCCCTATATGGTGTTTACTAATCAACTTAGATAAAGAAAAAAGGAAGGGGGGGGTGCATGGTAGGACTCATTCATTAGATTTCCTTGTGTTAGTTTTCCAGAATTATTGTTTTCTGGGTAAATGTAGACAATTTTATGCAATGAATAGTATCTACTGGTGCAAATAGTACCTAGGTTGCTGCTTGATTTTTTTTTTGGGATTTTATCATGTCACAGCTTAATTAATTTGCCTACATAATTTGTGTATTGATTTTCTCTTTCTTTTAAAAACATATCCAGATCCCTCCCACAAGTGTCCCTGTTATTGTTAGAGAGTATCGCCGGGAACATTTATGGACATAGAAGAGTATTCCATGCGCTAAAGAATTATTTAAGATTGCCAATTGGTGCATCTTAGGGATCCCAAGAAATATCGGTGCCGTATCTGCGCCATTTTGATTTAGTTCACCTTGGTTTTCATTTTGGAACAATGATTCATGCGTTCACATGTACCTTGCTTTTGGGTTCATTTTATACGTGTCATCTGACTCTGAGAAGAGTGCGACATCTACGCCTCTCCGGGCAGTTTTTGGAACGTCAATGTTGGGCAAGCTGCCTTGTATTTTTCTTTTCCTTTTTCTCTTTCACATCATTCTGGGTAGTTGACTTTGATGGTTGACAGATTGTGATTCCGGAGTTTTGGATTTATTTTACCCCATAATTCTTTGTGTGAACTTGTGAAGATCATTGATTAGGTTGATGGGGAATGTGGCATTTGCAACCTTTCTTTATGTTATGTGAAAGTATACATAGCAGTGTAACTTGATTAGACCTCCATTGGTGCAATTCTCAGGATCTGTTTTGTTCAATAAAGCAATTTATCTTTTAGCTTCTCAATTATGCAGAGGACATCTTGTACACTGTGCTATGATAAGATGCACAATTTTGTTTCTTATTGTATACTAATGAAAATGTCTGTCCTTGTGGATCTTGGTGTTGAACTAGCCTATTAATAGTTTTCTTTAATGCTGAGATTGAATGTTCTGGGTTTTGGAACCTTCTTTTTCCTTCCCATAAAAAAATTACCTAATGCAGGAGTCACGTAGTCTTTTTACATAAATTCTTATCTACCGTGCTAAAGCACTCTAAAAACAATGCTGTAACCGCATTGTTTATGCGCCTCAGGAGTGCTTTTTGTCTGGCCACAAGTTCACTCGTTCCATGGGGAATTCTTGGCGGAACAAGTAATCCCAATGGTATATTCCTGTCGGTCTTATCTTCTTCCTTTGATAAGTTCGTCTGTCAAGGCAGGTTCCCAAAACCTAGGCCATTCAGTTTGGGGAAAGCCCCATGCAGCATACAGGAGGGACTCGCTGGCTTGATTAAGAGAATCTTATCTTCCTTCTGCTTTGATGCAAAGTACTACTATCTTCCAGATCACAATGACTTTCTCACTGTTACTCTGCATTTCAGTTCACCATCCCAGTTTTCTCATGAGGAATCCATTGCCTACTATTTATGACCTCTAAACAAAAAGTCCAGGACAAAAAGAAAAAAAATCCTCTTTTTAAAGAATTCCTATCAACTGGAACCAAAAGGATGGAAAGCGAATGAAATCCAAGCCAGATGGAGAGGATTCTAATAAACTCAGCTGGCGTTGTCGATGTCATAACACAAAAAAAGATGAAAGGCAAGGATTTTACAAACTATTCTGTGTGGTTCAGTGAGTGGAAGGAAGGACATCTGTATTTCAGCTTATAGTATGGATCCCATAGCCCCTGAGACAACCGGGGAGCTCTACTCCATCCCACTGTGGCAGCAACATCAAAATAAGATCCCAACCCCTTCAATGGCAAAACATACTATCTCTGGAGCTCTGTGCCCATCAGTAATTGCTTCCAGCAGATTGATTTATAGCTTTGTCTAAAATGAAGAACTTCAGCAGACCATCCACTTAAAAAATGAGATTAGATCGTTGCTTGTTTCCAATCTTGATAACCAATTACTGGTGAACTGAAATATTGTACTACTTGATGGCATAAAACACTTCATATATTCCTTATCTGATTTCCTTATTCTTCATGCTAATCAACATTTCAATTCAACAAAAAGTTTGTGACAACAGAATCTGCTTGATCAGCAGGCATAACTTATGGGAGCAGCACCACAAGTTAATTACTTCTGGGAACACACGTTCCAAACCAATGCAGGATCCAAAATACATTCTACTTTCTGTTTGCTACTTGCTAATCTTTATGGCTCTGTTTGAATGTACCAGCAAACTAGACAAATGCTGGCTTAACTTTCTTGCCAACAAATGATCACATAATCTGTAGGCCTTGGCATTAGAAAGCTGGTTACAGATCAGTGTAGTCATCCCCACAAGACAGATGCTGAGCCAAGAAGCTTCTTTTTTGTCAATTGGTATAAAATCTAAAACTAGGGAAAGAATGCAAGAAACGAACTTCAAGATGTATTTAACAAGTATGAGAATATATCAATAAAATAATTCTCACAATAACAGATTTTTTTCTTTTGGCTATGATGTTTAAGGGTTAAAATAGAACCAAAACAGATCCATTGTGAACGGTAGGAAACTAAGTAACCCGCATCAGGTAGTTTATGAGAGAAACATACCAATATCATTACTTGTACCACTACCTGAGCTACTAGATTGATTGATAATCCTTCTCAAAATCATTGTTCTTGTCCGGTTTATATCCCTGCTACATTTATCGGCATGGTCACTCAAATCCTCAATAGTTTTGGTAAAACCATCAACTTTTTTCTTAATCTCATTCACTGCAATCGCCACTGCTGCATCTTCTCTCATTGCAAAATCAGCATTCTGTATCAATGCCTCTATCTCAATCTGCACTTTTTCCACAAGGACTCTAATGTTCTCCAAATCTTTAATCACAACATAGCTTCCGATCTGGATCGAAAATATTATCTCTCTCTGGCCCCTAATTTCCTTCTCCCACTTTGTCCAAATAGAATTCAACCATTTCCCCATTGAACCTAATGGCACTGCTGCTGCGGCTGTCAATGCAGTGACCACTGGAGGTGCCGTGACAGCAGCAGCCACGACTGAGCAAACCAAGACCGAAACAAAAGCAGTTACAAAAATTATATTGGTCACCTTCCTCCATGTCTTCAATCGGCCCAATTTCTTATCAAGCTTCCTTCTTTTGGCTTGTAATTTCTCCAACATCAAAACTTGCTGTTTGTAAACAGATTGGAACAGTGAAAAGAACTCGTCAGTAAATGGGTGACCAGAGTCTTTGAAGTTTCTCAATTCCTCCAAAGTTTTCGAGTAACGGTTAGTCGTTCCTTCTGGGTTGGCATGTTCTTCCTTGAATTGTTGTAAAGCCAGATTAATTCTGGACTGGCTGTTTAGGGCACGCTTCAGACAAGTTTCTAGAGCAGCACAGAAATCCAAGCTTTGAAGGCTATTCCTAAAGTACTCGTCCACAAGATCAAACAATTCTTGATTTTTCCAAATATCTTTCTTCGATTGCAAAATGATGCTTACCACTTCTTGGTTCATGTCAAGTAGGCACGCAGTGACGTCACGGAGAGAGTCCATTGACAGTTGCCCGACATCGATCCCAGCAGCCACAGAGTTGATAGCACGGCTGGCGCGTTGTTGGATGGCGGAATCCAAGTTCCGCAGCTGCGGATCGGCCTGGCATGCTGCTTCGTAGGAGCTCAGATCAGGCTCAGGCTTGACTCCTTGATCTCCACTTCCCGAATTGCTATTGCTGTTAACTGAGTTTTCTCTTATGCTCTTCTTCTCCTTCCTTCTGCTGAATAGACTTCCCATCCTCTCTCAAGTCTTATCTCAAAAGCAAAGCAGAAATGGGTTTTGTGAGAGAGATGGTTTTGGCAGCAGATCAAAAAATGGACTATTAGGAATCTAAAGAAGGAAAATGGAGCATTGAAAATTTTAGGGGTCAAGAGGAGGCAACGCGAGTTGCCTGGAGAAGTAGACTGAGTTTTCTTGGCTGACTTTCGGGTCCGCCCATGGGCGAGAAGGAAGGTGGGAGGAAAATGCCCGCCCAGTGAGTCTCCATCAAAACTGTAGCAGTTGGCTATTTTTTACTCTAAATAAACTTAAATTAGAGAAAAGAGAGTAATTATGATAAAAAAATGAGTGAAATATTTTATAAATTAACAACAATAATTTATATTTAAAATTATTTTAAAATTTTTTAAATAATGACATAGAAAGTATATATAAATATATATATATATATAAAGATAATCAAGCATTAAAAAATTAACAAGATATTTTCACGCATATATATATATATTTTGTGACTCAAAAAAATATGAATTTGAGAAAGATTGTTGGCGGGTAAAAAAGAAGAATTATTGAGAAAATGAGTAGAATTACCGATTACTAAAATAAAAGGAAAACTATTAAATAAAGAAAACTAGTCTTTCTAGAAGATAAGTATGCAAGAAAGCCGAAGCTTCATATGTACATGACGGTTGACTTAGAATTCTCAAATGGTCAAATTGCGAGATGTTTGAAATTGAAAACAAACTTTCACACGCATTTCATTTGGAAATATAGGAAGTGGTTTGGGCACTTCAAATATTTTTCGGGACATTATACTTTTCAATTATTTGAGTATATGTGGTGTAAACCAAAGAGGGAAGATCATCTTGAAGGCTTTACGATAATAAAATTAGTATGAGAGAATTGTAACTTAATAGTAAAGAGATAAAGTAGCAAAAGAATCTTACCTTATAAATAATTTAGATTTAACTATTTATTAGCAAAGTATTTAAAGAGTGAAATGAAAGAAGAAGTTTCTTCCAAATGGTTAAGCTTGTCTACATGTTAAGGAGGTAGAGAAATAGCTACATCACCAACTGAAGGTGTAGGTAATGGTGGCATTAGATGAGGATAATATTGATGTGGATAACATGGATATTAGGGATAATGTTATTCCATTTGTGGAATGTATGGAAGTTGATATGAGGGAACATTTCAAGGTAAAACTGGTGGAGAAGTGTAGAATGGTCGTGATTCAACTTCATCCTTTGCTTGATCTTTAACGGATTCGTTATGACAAGAAGATCAAACACCTTCAAGAATTACAACTAGTAGAGGAGGAATGATCTTATATAAAACTAAATATATCTTATTTTCATCTAGAACAACAGGCATGAGAGTTTATTGGCTCGAGATTTCTTAGTACTAGAAAAAGTGAGTAAAATCTAGAGTAATATATTGTCTAGAAACAATTGATCAATTAGTATTTTTCTCATGTCTTCATTTTGAATGAATGCTTAACCACGATGAGTGCCAATATGATTTTGATAAATCTTTAGATACGGTTCGGGTACTTCAAATATAATTCGTGACACTACACAAAAAGATCTCATCAAATACTTTCCTATGATAAAGTAGAAAATTACAATATAATAATATAAAGATAAAGTATTGTAGTAAGAGAACTTAACTTAAAAATTATTTGAATTTAAATATTTATAGTAAAGTAGAAGACGAAAAATAAGAAAAGAAGTCAAATTGAACTTATATTTCTCAAATAAATAAATGTAAAAATTCAAGTTGCAATTACATAATACTTATTAATATATAAAATATGTGTGGTATATAGCACCTATCATTTTTATTTGCAGATTCTGCTGCTTTTTTTAAAAAAAAAATCTGTTGAAGTTTCGTAATCTTTCCTTCCTTTTAATTAAACGTGAAAGATAAGATTTCTGGAACACGCAATGCCATGAAACAAAGAGAAACAAGTCACAAACTCCAAAAAAGATGGTGTTTTTATTAGCTTTGGCTGGCAAAAACCTCAAGAGTGCCCAATCCATCATGAGAATTTCGTTGCTGTTAAGAGTGTGCCTCTTTCTAAATTTTCTCTTTACAAGTAAACTCAGATGCATACAATTACACTATTATATTCCAGAACACATTGACATCCTTACTCTTACTCGGCAGTTCCCTTCACAATCTCATTTTTCCCATTTGTAGGAGAAACAATTGCGAGGATGACAAAACCACCCAGAACAACAATCAAGATCCCCATAGAATTAACAAGCAATGCCTCTCTAGAATAGCGTGAGATCACATGGTTGGTTTGTAGAAAAGTGGTTTTCTCCAAAATGCCAGTAGTGCATGCAGCAATTGCAAGTGCATAAATATAAACACCGAAATACACATGCCAAGGCAGCAGGCTAGCCCTGCTATTCCTTGAACCGCCTGGATACCAATATGTTGCAAATCCAGCTCCCCACTGTGCAAAGAAAGATGATGGATAAGTTAGACATCATGAAGCAGATTCTGTTAACAAGATAAATCTCCCAGAAAAGGATGCAGCCAGTCGAAAGATAACTAATTAAGAAGAAATAAATATTTGGGTGAGAGAAGTGTAATGTAAGATAAAATGACAAGGAAACGAAGAACACCTGAATGCCAAATAAGAAGAGGCAAGCTAAACCCAGCCATGAATGGAGACTGTAGAAGTTATCAATTCCTCTATCATTGTGAAACTTCCACGCAGCCCATAAACCAATAACACTCAAACAGAAGGCCAGGAATTGCAAAGAGAGATGCACTAGCTTTTTTAAGCTTTTTGTTCCAGATACTGTCTTGTATGCCAGCATAGCTGCAGCAATGTATATTTATTATTTAGTAATTAAAAGAGATATTCTTAGTTACCTTTGTAAAGTACAATGTCCAGGATTGGTTTACACAAACAATAAAGGGTTTGGCTCTCAGCAGACTGATTATCTGGATTTTGAAGAATCTAAAAGGATGATATAAAGTTTTTTCTACAGTAAGAAACTTCTTCTGTGGACAGATAATTGGCATATTCCTTTTAAGCTGATCTCATTTATCAAGTAGTTGCTCATCAACAGGTTGCACAGAAAATTCAAATTGAGAGGAAGGAATGTATGTGATAACAGGAACAAAAGAAAGCAGTAGATACTTCAAAATTTAGTGACCAGACGGCAGAATGTGTTTTTAACGCAAATTGCACCAATTTGCAATTATCAGGAAACACATGAATCAAGATGTCGATGGCCAACATGATCAGAAGGCATCAAGTAAATGTTGACCTATATAGTCATTGCTATATTCGATAGCAGAGGACTGATCAAACTTAAGAAATGGTATGGACATTGGGAATCAAGCATAACATCAAACAACTTGCAGCAAACTTTAACCACCAAGATGCTGAATATGCATTATGGCATGTGTCACTCATTTTAAAACCCTTTAACAGAAAACGACAACAAATCACCTTGATCAGTACACGAGGACAAACAGCGGTACTTGTGAATGCTGAATATCTAATGACTTCAGACATAATTGAAGGGCAAAAAAAAAAAAAAACACTTAGCTTAGTACTCAATGAAATGAACTTTTAAAGATATTAGAAACACACGTGCAGACTTTCATCCATTATTAGGTGGGAGAAAAAAATATTACCACAATTCTTATCATATCTCCATCAAGAAAAAGACTGTTATAGAAAGATAGAGGTAGTTGCTGATCAGAATGTATGGTATAAATCTTCCGTACCTTCACCATTTAGAAGTACCAGGGCAATCACCATCAAAACAGGATGAACCTGAAAATGCCGCAACAGAAATTCAATTAGCTCAAGCAAATCAACAGCTAGAGAAAACGGTATACACTATGTGCTCTTCAATTCTTTTGTCCATCAACACAGATGTTCAACAACCTTGGGAAATTTGAGAAATTAATTGATGACATTGAGTTCAATCAATTCAGCCCCACATCCATCAATTTCACAGACTCTCAATAAACTATTAAAAATACGGATCGAATATTGATGAAGTAAAATGTGGGAAAACTTTAGAGAGTCAAATAGTAAATAAACACTAAGAAAACATTACGTTGAAGATGAGATCTTTGTTAGTGGAGATAAGAGCTAATCCTCCTCTGTAATGAACCGTCCAAGTCAACACCAGAACGGTTACCGAAACTCCCAAAATCCTTATCAGTCGGTAGATCGGAAAGCTCACCACCGGCACCGCCATTTTTGTATTTCTAGGGCAGAACAAAAATTAAAACCTAAGTAAATTCTGAGTCCTTCCCAAGCTTCCTTCTCCTCTCTTTGGATAGGGTTTTGCAAATTTCTTTCTGTTATTATTAGAATCAGAACTTAAAATATTAATTAATGTATTCACTTTTAGATCTCAGAAGGAAAACGAACTGTATCATTCTTGTTGAGAACGAATCGTTTGACTTTTCAAAGTCCACGTAGGAGACTTGAGAGTGGTGGCTCTTTGCTCTCTGTATTATTATTATTATTATTATTATTATTATTATTATTATTATATCTTTGTAGTTAAAGAGATAAAATAAAAATTACTCATATTTATCATGAGTTTATATTCCCCTGAGATTCTAGATTTACTTCATCGCGGAGTTCTGGTAAGATTCTTGAATTACTTCATCCCCAAGTCTTTTAAAAGTTATATAAGTGAAGCTGACGTAATAAACCATTATGTCATGGTTGGGAGACAAGCAAGTACGGCTAATTATCTGCTGCATAATGTTCGAATTTGTTGTTTAGTTTTTTTTTTTTTTTAAATACGTTGCAAGTAAATATTTTATTTTGATTTATAAATAATTTTTTAATTTTAATATTTAAATGTCACTTTTTTTAATAAAAGTTTACAGGTAATTTAAGATGGAGAAAGAGAGTACCTTTTATTTGCTTTTATATTTCGAATGATTGATGAAAATTATTAATTTCACTTTTTTTCAAAAACTAAAAGTATTTTACATTCTTGAATAATATACATATATAAAAAATAATTTTTTCGTCCAAAATTGAATAAGATTATTTCTATTTTGAATCTTTTGAAATTGAATATATTATTTTAGTTAAAATTTTAAAAAGAAAGGATATTGTTACATTCAAAACGAATAAAATCAATCTTTCTTGATAAACTTTATTGAAATCAAAATAATATATTCAATTCTAAATAGAGAAAATTAATATTCATGAACTATATGTTAGAAAGTTATATCATTTCTAAAATCTATATATACGCATGTAATTTGTGGAAAGTAAATATTTTCACAAAAAAAAAAAAAATTTGTCACTTCAAAGTGAAGTAATCTTCTTAAGACGCAAGTAGTTTTTTTTTTTTTTTGTCAATTTGAATCATCCTATTGTATCTGTAGATTAGTTCCTCTAAACTCAACCAATAAAGTGTCAGTTGTATTTGAATTTGAAACTTCTGGTCTCCAAACTCATTGACGCAAGTATGTATGTTTACAAATATAAGAAAAATGTAATTTCATATTCCACATCATAAATTTAATTGAATGTTTGCAAGTAAATTAACTTTAAAATGCTTTTTCTTTAATTTTGATATAAAATTCAATAGTGCCTTGGGCTTTTTTTTTTTTTCTCATTTACCACTAACTTATTTTTGTAATTATTTTGGTTTGTTAATGTTAAAATACTTCGTGAAATGTGATTTTCAAATTGAAAAATATTATTTGTAAAATTTTAAATTAAACATCCGTATGTTTTTAAGAAAAATAAACCACAAGCATCTATTAAAAACCCAAATAATATTATCAGATATTGAATTGATAATTGAATCATGCATAAATTGGAATAGCTCTTTTTCTAAACTATTTAAAGTAATACATGGAAAAGACAAAAGGTCGTTGAGGAGGAACTAAGTCAATCAAACTGTTTTGCTGAATTCAAAAAAGTAAGAATAAAAAATTTAATTTTAATTTGAGAAGGTGTTTAATTGTTATATATATATATATATATATATATATAAAAACATAAGGATTTCTATAGAAGTGGAAATAATATTAAAAAGTAATATTCATTTAGTACAAATTAAATGTTTTATTTAAAAAAGATCGTAATTTATTTTAATATTATAACGTTATGAAAATACTATAAATTGTAACGTTAAGTCTTCAATCCGCAATTAACGACAAGATTTAATCATATTGTTTTTTAGACAAAATAAAATCAAATATAATTAATAATCTTAAGGTTTAGTTTATCTTTTTTAATTTTAATTTATAAAATATATATAATTTTTTTTTAACAAGACAATTGACTTACCCTATAACACCAATTTTAGTACTTTATCCCTCTCAACATAAATGGCACTTCGAAAGAGAAATTTGTTTCCAAATATATGTTTGTTTCATAATTTTAAATAGTCTTTTAATAATTTAGTTCGTATTGTTTTTATGCATTTCTCATCTTGTATGTTCTTAATGGGTTCATTCACTATTAGAATGAATTTTAAAATATCTAATATAAACAAGATTTTAATAAAAAAAATAGTAATAATTAAAACAATATCTAACTGGCTATTACTTTTATTGTCTGTAATTGTAATTCATTTAATTAGTATAAATCATCGTTGGCAACTAAATAAAAATTTTTATTCATTTTTTTTCAAAATTATAAATGCTTTTTATAAAAAACAATTTTTCTCTATTTCATTGTAAATAACTTTTTTTTTTTATAGGGGGATGTTTTATAATTTTTTTCCTTTAATATTAATGAAATGATTTAAAATAACTTTTATAATGATGCAAATGATAACATTAAGTATCTCACAACTAAGTAGTAATACCTTATTAGAAAGTCATACCAGAGGTGCAATTGAATTGAGCACAATTGAGACTTGTGAAAAAAAAGAAGAATTTGAATTCAAATTTGAGTTTGAAATAATACAGATTGAGTTCTCAAACTTGTACTCGAGGTGATTAATTAAAAATTTTGGAAATCGAACTCCACTCGATTTGATTTTTTTATATTGTTTTATAAAATATCAATCTAAAAGACATTATTTTAAAATATTTTTTATTATTCGAAAATATTTATATAATTATTTACTATTTAAATAAAATTATATAAATATTAAATCCTGAAAATGATTTAAGCTTAAGCCGAGTCGAGCAACTCGTTCATCTCAAAAGATAGTTGGATTAGTTTGGAGTCTTTGGACCATATACTACACTAATAATACGAGGATTTGAGAAAATAAGTAAAAAACCTGACCACGTGTTACAACAGCATAGGGTGGCCTGGCAACCCAAAGTCCATCGGGTCCAATTCCCGATTCTACAATCTAAACCAACTCAGAAACACCGTGGCATTTCCATGAAGTAACATTCCCTTATTTGTCATTTACCCATAAAACCCATACACATATTTCAAAATTGCACTTCCCATCCAACTGTAAACGTGATTCAGGGGGGCAGGGTACTTTAGTCATCTAAAAAGCTAGTGTTTCCCTGCCCCACGTTCTACCGAAAGGCGGCCAGAGTAAATCTCTGAATTACCCTAGATTAATGATAAATTTCAATCAGAATTGAAGGGTGTAATAGTCAAATAGACCAACGGAATTGCTGTCGGGCTAATATAAAATAATAAATAGAAAATGGAGGACGTGAAGCCTCCGCGCACACCACAAAAGGTTGTTCTGAAAAAGCGAAGAAAGAGAGAGATATAGGAAGTTTGGTTTTGAGACGTTATCGGATTTCACAGCTTCCTATTAGCCGGAATTTGGGAACTCCGTTCATGTCCGGCTAGGGTTTCTTTTCTTTCTACTGTCCGGCTTTTCTTTACTCTTCTTCATAGCAAAAAAGTGTCGAATTCTGCTAATTTTGTTCAATTATAAGGTTCTCAAGTAATAAGGAGCGTGTTTCTTTTTGTTTCTTTGTTTTTTAAATTATTTGTTTAGTTTATGAAGTTGTTGAATTCTGCGATCTGGAACTCCCAGAGTTGTGGGGTTTCAGTTTAAGATGTTCACCCCTCAGAAGAAGCCTTGGTCCGGATGGTTGCTGACGCCTAGGAAGGAACATAATGGCTCTCCTTCCGGACCCGGCACTTCGAATCTTGGGAATGGAGAGTTGGCCGGCAAGGAAAAGGGAATAACTTTTGAATCCCCACCAAGCAATTTGAAAGCTGAAAAGTATGCAACTCTGGATAAGGAAGCGCTATGTGACAAGCTTGTCAAACTCGAAAGTGAGGTTAGTATTATTATTTTTACTAATATTCAGGTTTTACTGTATTATTGGTTTTTTCGGGACTTTCTATATCTATTATTTTCTGTGATCTTGTGGAGCTCTACTGCAATTGATTGGTCTTATATCAAGAATTAAGGGTGATTCCTAATTTTTCAAAGAATGCAAAATATTATCTACTTTAAATGTTTTCTAGAGAATTTTTTATGTTATGGAGCAGTTCTAGTGCAAACTTAAGGAAATCAATTAGCTATATCATATTGGTGTCTAGCATTTATTTATTTATTTATTTTGCAGCTTTTCGAGTACCAATATAACATGGGAATCCTTCTGATTGAGAAGAAAGAGTGGGATTCCAAGTATGAAGATCTTAGGCAATCATTGACTGAGGTAAATGAGGCCTACAAAAGAGAACAAGCTGCACATTTGGTTGCAATATCTGAAGTGGAAAAACGGGAGGAGAACCTCAAGAAGGCACTAGGCATCGAGAAGCAATGCGTGGCTGATGTATGGTTACCCCTACGTTGTTATAGTTTCTATTATTTCCATTTCAATCTGTTGAATGCGATTGTTGTCATTTGAAAATCTTTTTCACTGGAAGTGATTTGTATACATATTCTAGTTGGTGTGGAACTTCGGATAATTATACTTCTGCTATTTATCTTAGAGGTTTGTTGACTGGGGCATTTGGTCATAATTTCTACAGATTTTCCCAGCTTGTGGTATTGTTGAAATCCTACTGGAGAAATTATTATCTAATAGGAAAAGGAACAATTAATATTATCAATATGATTCCATAGCTTTAGGTCATGAAGTGTTATAGTATAGTTTTTTGTAGGAGAATTGCTTGTAAGTCTGATTTAAAATATTTTAGATATGCAGTGTTCTCATGTCAGAATCTACTTTATTATTATTGTCTCCATGTTGTCCTTTTCACCTATGGATAATCATGGAGACATAAACCTTGATTCATTTATCGAAGGTATGGCTGATTGCCTATTTATAATGATTTTGAGGTTTCCTATTTGCCAGTAGGTAATAAGTCAGTCAGTTCATATTCATGGGAATTAACAAGATATTTTGGTTCTGTTGCAGCTAGAGAAGGCTCTACATGAGATGCGCTCAGAGCATGCAGAGATAAAGTTTACTGCTGATTCCAAATTGTCTGAGGCAAAATCTTTAGTTATTAATGTTGAAGAAAAGTCCTTGGAGGTGGAAGCAAAGTTGCATTCTGTGGATGCCAAGCTTGCAGAGGTGAGCAGAAAGACTTCAGAACTGGAAAGGAAGTCTCAGGACTTGGTTGCTCAAGAAAATGCTCTTCGTCGCGAACGGTCATCTTTTGTTGCTGAGTATGCTATTTTCTGATGACGTCTAAATTCTCATTCTTGACTACTGAAGGTATCATCTCTTATGATAATTCTTTCCTGTTTTTGCAGGCGTGAAACACAAGAAATGATGATATGTAAACAAAGGGATGATTTGCGAGAATGGGAACAGAAGTTACAGGAAGGTGAAGAAAGGGTTGCTGAAAGTCGAAGGTTGCTAAATCAAAGAGAACAGAGAGCAAATGAGAATGATAAACTTTGGAAGCTCAAAGAGAAAGAGCTTGAAGATACACAAAAGAAGATTGATGAGGCTAAATTAACTCTAAAGGAGGAGGAGGAAGAAATAGGAAAACGGTTATCAAGCGTTACTTTAATGCAAAAGGCAAGTTTGTCTGTTGTATAAACTGTATTTTTTTTCCGTGCTCATTATTGAATATTTTCTTAGTCATGTTGTATGGTTTCAGGAAGCTGACAACATGAGAAAAAGTTTAGAAGCAAAGGAGAAGCAGTTACAAGAATTAGAGGAAAAACTGAATGAAAGAGAAAAAGTAAGTGGTATACTGTATACAGATTTCACATGGTTCATTTTTGTATTTCATAGAGATATGATTGTTAAGAAATCCAGTTTAGTTTTTTTGTGTAGTAAATGAATTTTAGAGACCTTTCTTTCTTGAGAATTGAGATCAATCACTGTATTCCCTCTTTTGTGAAAAAGTTTCTCAGGTGGTAGAACCGTGATTAACAATTCTACTTGCATAAAAGACCTTTTTGATCATGTGGATGCAGACTCAAGTCTGTTCTGTACTTCCACATTGTGGTGCTGTCACATAGAAATTAAGTTGAATAATTTTGTTTTTGAAACCATTGATTTTGTCTGACTTCTATTGTTGGCAGCATTGTACTCCAATCATTGTTCTGATAATGTTTCAGCTTTTCCATTATATTTCTGTTGCATTTTTGTAAGACCACTATGAAAAAGGTTTGTAAGAGAAGTTTGATGTGGCTTGAATCAAGTTGGAGGGACTGCACCTTTTGGGTGAAAGGTTTAGCATGCAATTGTCGGAATTCTAACTTCTGAATTCTTCAGGAGGAGATGCAGAAGCTTTTGGATGAACACAAGAATGCTCTGGCTCTGAAGGCACAGGATTTCGAACTGGAGATGGAACAAAAACGAAGATCAGTAGATGAGGAATTTGAAAATAAGGTGGCTGATGTGCAGAGGAAAGAGTCCGAACTTAACCACATGGAGGAGAAAATCAGAAAAAGAGAGCAGGCACTTGACAAGAAATCTGAGAAAGTGAAAGAAAAAGACAAAGAACTTGAATTAAAATCAAAATCTATTAAGGAAAGAGAAAAGACTTTGAAAGCTGAGGAAAAGAACTTGGAAGCTGAGAGGAAACAGGTAATTGCTGACCAGGAGAACTTGCTTTCGGAGAAGACTAAGCTCGAGGAAATTAGGATTGATATTGAAAATCAACGAGAACTAATACATAAAGAGACGGAACAACTGAAAATAACTGAAGATGAGAGATCTGAACATACTCGACTTCAATTAGAGTTGCAACAGGAGATAGAGAAATGCAGAGTCCAACGTGAATTACTTCTGAAGGAAACTGATGATTTGAAGCAAGAAAGACTGAGATTTGAGCTTGAATGGGAAGAACTAGATGTGAGAAGTGCTGAGATCAAGAAAGAATTGACGGATATTGCTGAACAGAGAAAAGATATGGAAAAACTTAAGCAGTCAGAAGAGGAAAGATTGAAGAATGAGAAGCTGGAAACAGAAAGTTATGTGCAGCGAGAGATCGAGGCTCTTAAAGTGGCTAAGGATTCGTTTACTGCTAGCATGGAGCATGAAAAGTCTATGCTAGCTGAAAAAATTGAAAGTGAGAAAATGAAAATGCTGCATGATTTTGAAATTCAGAAAACAGAACTTGAGACCGGAATTCAGAGAAAACGGGAGGAGATGGAGAGTAGCTTCCTTGATAGGGTGAAAGCTTTTGAGGAAAGCAGAGACAGAGAACTCAGCAACATCAATTACCTGAGAGAAGTGGCGCGTAGAGAAATGGAAGAGATGAAAGTGGAAAGACTTTCTATAGAAAAAGAAAAGAATGAAATATTGATGAACAAGCAGCAGCTTGAGATGCAGCAGGTTGGAATGCAAAAGGACATTGCTGAGCTTGTGAGTCTTAGTAAGAAGTTGAAGGATCAGAGAGAGGAGTTCTTTAAAGAGAGAGAACGGTTTATTGACTTTGTTGAAAATCAAAAGAATTGTAGCACTTGTGCTGAATCAATTCGTGATTTTGTGCTCTCTGATCTTCAATTTGAAAGTATAGAGGCCCCATTATTGCCTGGAGTAACTGGGAATCACATGGAAGCTGTTCAGAGTACTCCTGAGAGGATAAAGAGCACGCTCTCCCCCGATGTGGGTAAATCAGGTTCTCCAGGTTCTGCTGGAACTATGTCATGGTTACGGAAATGTACCACTAAGATATTTGGGTTGTCGCCTAAAAAGTTTGAACATGATGATGCTCAAGACCTGAACAACAGTGCCTCCTTGCAGGTGGAGGGTGTCAATGATGGACTGCAATTACAAAGTGCTGGAAATGACAGGAATGAACCAGAACTGTCATTGGGGATTGCAGATGATTCTTTTGATGTCCAAAGAATTCAATCTGAAAGCAGCATGAGAGAGGTTGAAGTTGGCCCAGATCATTCTGTTGATGAACAGAGTTCCCAGCATTCTGATGCCAAGGCAACTCGTAAGAGAGTCAGATCTAGACCTAATAGAACCCGATCTGTGAAGGCTGTAGTTGCAGATGCCAAAGCCCTTTTAGGAGAAGCTCTGATAGAAGATGAGAGCCAGTGTGCTAACGGTAATGCAGTGGAAACTTCTGAGCATGTCAATGAGGAAAACAGAAGTCAACCAGGAAACCCTCCGGGAAACAAAAGAAAGCGAAACAAGGTGACATCACTTACAAGTGCCAGTGAGCATGATGGTGAACATAGTGGACATTCGGAAAGTATCACGGGTGAACACCAAAGGAAGAGGAGACAGAAAGTTGTGCCACTTGTCCAGGCACCTGCTGAGAAGCGATACAATCTTCGGCGACCAAAAATGTATGTTGTTTATCTCCATATCTGATGTTGTGAACATGCATTTTATAAGTAACTTGGTGTGCATATTGCTTGGTGATCTTGAGATTTCAGTTCTACCCATGGCAAGTGTTCTGGCACCCTATTGCCCTTGCATTTGCTTAATGACCATGGATTAGTAATCTTGAGTTGTATAATAGTGCATATATTTTCTTATGCTGTTCATTGCTGATATTTCTTTAGCCGTCATTAACCTTGCCTCCAAGATTTACTTGTTTGTTTGTATCTGGCCTCTGTTTCTGGTTGTGCATTGTATTGATTCAGTGTTCTTAATAAGATATTTGTAATGGTTCAGTGCAGCATCAGTTGTTGCGAATGGAAAATCAACTGACCTTACCAAGGGGAAAAAAAGAGGAATTGCTGGTCACAGAAGTTCAGTAGATGAGTCTAACAGGAGAGCTATGGCTAATAATGTTGATGTTGGTGAAGGGGCTTCGAGGGAAGAAATTGATGATTCCATTGCCGCACCCTCAGTAACTGCTGCTAAAGAGGATGACAGTGAAATCAAAAGCTACGATGCTGCCCTTGAATTTTCAGCAGGACGGAATCCTATTAAGGTCGGTCTGTGGTTTCAGTGACACCCATACTGAGCATTTCATTGTACTGCATGTCTATACTTTTATTGTATTTAATTATGTCTTACACGTGTGAGAAGCTCTAGATGGAGGAAACTTTTTTGAATTTTCTGCTGATGGGTTACTGCAATTAAATGTGATAAAATGGATAATTGGTTTACATATGCCAAGTAATGTATCTGGAAGTGTTTGTTGTTACGGTATAATTATCATATCTGATTTTGGCATTTTGATTAGGAACATCAATCATGAGGCTGAATTTCATTTTTCTTGATGTTTTGAAATATGAGCTTCTACATCTGTGTATCTATTTGTCACTTCTTGAACCTGTTCTCTATATAAATGCAGTTTGTGAACTATACTAATTTGATACTTCTTTGTCCCACTTCTTTACAGTTGAATGATGCAGTGGGAACCCAGGATGGAGATGCTGACACCTTAAATATGGTAGGTGATATGGATGTTAGTGAAGAGGTGAATGGGACACCTGAAAGGGCAAGAGTTGACAGAAATATGGACAACCAAAGTGATACCCAGGAGGATGAAGATGATGATGATGATGTCCATCCAGGTGAAGCGTCTATTGGGAAGAAACTATGGACTTTCCTGACCACATAATGACATCTGATTTTACTTCTGCCCTCGTGTTCATTAGTAGTTCTCTTCGTTTTACTGCTGAGAGTTCTCTTTTTTTTATTAGTGTGCATTTTTAGTTTAGGACCCTACTGCTTAGTTACTCGGGGAAGCCCAGTTTAGATGATGAGGGTACTTGGTTTTTTACCCAGTTAGGTTGTGAGGTATTTTGTATGCCCATAATTCTATTAATCTTTGCCACAGCAATGTAACACTAGATTTGTCTGTAGTCTCTACTAACATTGTCATCTTGACACCTCATTGTTTGTATTAAAAGGTTGGTTTTCACATTTTTTCTCTTTAGTCGCTTCATAAATGAACCAAAAAGCTTCTGCACTCATTACAAATACGTCGGCATCTGGGTTGCTTATTTTGCCTTATTTAGTTCTTTTATTGTTTCTGTATCTATACGGTTAGAGACTGACATTTTCTCTTGTACTGCCACTAAGTGACGAATCTGGAAATTTTTGCTAGCTATAGTATATATATATATATATATTTATAAAGTAAAATATATATATTATTTAAAAAACCCCATAAATGCAACATTAAGTCAAATATTCTTTAATTATGGTTGACGTCTAAAAATTTCTATGATTATGGATCTCTGGATAATGCTGATCTGTTGAAGATTCATCCATTATAAAGTCATTAAATGTGTATTGGAGATTAAAGCTTTTATATAGATATAAATATATATTCCCTTTTTTTTTGTTCTTATTTTGTAATTGATATAACTACTCCTGATTTACAAAGAAAAAAGAAGAAAAAAAAGAAGATAAACTTTCCATTTTCTCCCATTTAAATTAATTTAAAGTATATAAAATATTTCACATTCTAATGATCTTTAAAATAACCTTATCCCACATACTGACATCTTTTTTATTTTATTTTGTGTTATTGTGAGTAATTTATTTAAATTTGCGGGGCAATTGCCCAAAGAAAATAGGCTTTGCATCTGGCCCCGTATATATACATATATGTGCATGTATAAATACATGTATATAGAAATGCACTACAGTACACTTGTGAAGTTCATTATTAAGTTTTTATTAGTCAAAGTTAAAATATTTTTTTTTAAAATAAAAAATTAATAAAATTTGATCTAATATTTTTAGGGTTTAATTTTTTTAAAAAAATATCCATAGTTTTTTTTAAAAAAAAAAGACAATTAACTTACATTTTGATCGTTAGAAACTTAACAATACACTGCATAACCTACCTTATACATATATGATATGTACAAAAATGTTAAAGAATGCTACAGAGCACACACCTTATGGAGTGCTTAAGTTAAATTTTTAATGGTTAAAGTTAACGATTAACCGTCTTTCTTTTAAAAAATATATATAATCAGATATCATAAAGTTTAATTTATCCTTTTATGTTTTAGTTTATAAAATATATTTATAAAAAATAATTTTTTATAGAAGGATTTATCTTTCTCAATAGTTGATTTAATTATTGCCGTTAGAGACTTAATATGAGTATTTTATAAGATGTGCTTCACAACACTGCATAACATTATTGATGATATATATAGATATTGATAAATTCCAGAATTTGAGTTAGAACTAAGCTGCATTGATAAATTTGACTCATTAGTTTGATATCATGTCATGTATTGCATGAATAAAAATGTATATATATTTATTAGTGCCTTGATAATTATTTAATTTAATCTATATGCCATAATGTATAGATGTATTTCTTTTCTTCATCTAATTATTATTATTTAAAATATAATCAATTTTAATTCATTAGTAAGGTTTTTTTTTTTTAAACAAGTTTATGTTCTCAAATTATGCCTTTTCGTTTCCAGAAGGACGTGTTTCAATCATAATTTTTTTATGTATTTACAAATCTAGACCTTACATGTCACTCACTTCTTTTGTTTGGAATTGAATGTCTCGTTCTGAATTGAACAAATGTTAAGAAAATTAGTTAATTTAATTCATTTAACGCTTAACAATATCAATTTCTTAAAATTTTTTTAACTAATTAAAAAATAAACATTCATTTTCAAACAACTCAAACTATAAATATAGACATTTAATTCCGAATGAAAAAAGTATTAATTATATTTCAAGTTAAAGTACTAAGGATTATATAAACATATTGTATAAATATAAATATAGATGAAAAATATGATTTTTATATATTGTCTACAATTCACTCTAGCCTTTTAACTTTGGTAGTAGTGTGAGAGGGTAACTCTGAGAGAACGTTCCACCGAAGGGAGCAAGAATTCAGTTCCAGATGGAATAAGAAAAAGAATGGTTTAACAGGCTTTCCTTTGATGCAGCAAGAGATGCTCAGTTATCCATTCATTATAACAGGAATAAAATTGATAGAGAACCTGGCACAGCTCCTCCTCAGTGCAACAAAAAAAAAAAAAAAAAATACTAAAAACCAAGAACTGTTCATTTCCTATAACAATATTCTGTACAATTTCAGATTTCTGGGTACAGAAACCAAGCCGGAGCACGGATCTATCTAATCAACTTTATGCAAGATAGTTCATATGTACAAGAAACTAAGGAGAAAAAAGGAAAAAGTTATTGCATCCCCTATTGAATTCTAGACACTTTGGATGCAATCAGGTTATAACACTTTGGTCAGACTATAGCTTAAATAAAAAAGCTGTTGCGGCCGTTTGTTTACTACTGTACAAGAAATTGCATTTGCATTAGCAAAACACAAAGCAGTCTATAATCTTCTCCTGTGGAGAAGGGTGACACTGCATGTGAGGTGATAATCAGCTGGTCCAGTAACCTATAGCTTTCACCACATTACTTCTGTGGACACCAGACTGCTTTGAGCTCATTTCTATTTTCTCCCTAATATCCCTGGATAATTCAAATTCAAGTCAACATACGGTTCAAAAGTTAGAAGAGAGCAACTTTAAACCATAAAAATAGGACAGTCGAAACATACAGGCAACGCGGCACCCGGCAACTGGGATCTCTGCATGTCCTTGAGTGTAGACGCAATAGCCACCATATTTTCTTGCATGTTTCACAACCCCCAGAAACACGCACATTGCAATCAGCAAAGTGGTGAAAAACATTTTTAAGCCAAGCACATCTGGGGTATGAGCAAGGGTTGCTTTTTGTGTGATAGCAGTTGGAAGCATGAACCAATACATCAAGTACAGCCTGTTTCGATATATTAGTTAAGCAAGTAAGAACATTATTTCCAAGAGGAAATGGATTACTACTGAACACAATTGGAATTTTGACTACTCGGTAATTCACGAACATCTTACTTCAAAGGACCACATAAAGTTGGCAGGAAAATCTTTGAAGGACATGCAAGCTTTTCTAGTTAGGTTTTGATGTAAATATAAATATTACCTGAAACTCAAATTTATTACGCTTCCGAGTTTGATATTTGTTGACTCCACATTCATGCTTGGGTGACAGCTGGATTAACTCATGATTGTGGCAACCTTCACCGTTTTTACAGTAGCATGACGTGCAAACATCAAATTTAGGACATATCTCACAGTGCCATCCTGCTAGTTCCATGATATCCTTGAGGCAAATGCTGCACGTTCTTTGTATAGTTAAGGGCAATTGCCTGTGAAGATGATACAAGATCATCATTGTAGAGTGCTTAGCACGCCTAAGGGTTCCAAATTGATAGTTATTTGCCTGACAGAAGCTCAGGAAAGAAGGCCTGCCCTCAAAAATATCATTTTCTATAATAAACTCCCTTTCGGCCGCATTAGCATGTATGCCATTCACAAGAACCTAAAAAGGGAGGGCAGTAGAAAACAACCAAATGTGAGAATTCGGCAAGGAAAAAAAAGTGTTTCTCTAAGTACATTGTGCATAATAGAGATGAAAAAAAGCAAGGCCACAAATAATGTTTCTGGGGAAGGCAGCTACACCGTTTTCTATACAGATACTACTGTCCTGCTCCAATCCACTTATGTACTGTGTATGTATGGATTACATAACCAAGTGCTAAAAGGCTTTAGCTGTACTGAGATTTAAAACTTTGTTTTGTATGTATTTGTATACGTAAATATTCATTTTTTTGTCTAGTACAATATTGCTCAAGGAAATTCAACATACCTTGAGACAATTGATATTTTGTACCAGATTTTTTCCTTTATCAAGACAATCCTAGAGAACAACGTTTAAGATTTTGATGGTTGGAGTTATTTGAATATATTTTGTTCATTTAGACGAGTATGGTTTAAACTAAGGGGAAATATTCATAGATTTCCATGGTTTTATATATAGATATTTTCCCTTTTTGAGTAATTTTGTGAAAAGAATAACATAATATTATTTCAATTCTTGCTCAGCCGCATTAAGTAAATAGATGGTTTTGTATTGACTATGCGATTTAGATTTGGCATTAAAGTTAATATACTGACTGGTCTTGGTATCAGTTAAGGTAATCAGTTTCAGTTCCTTTTAAAGATAGAATTTAAGGAGTAACCCTTCTTCTACCACTCCTAAATGTGTCAATAAATATGCTCGCTGTAACTATAGAGTTGTGAAGCTACCTCAGATATTATATGTTCTTCCCCAAAAGCAGAGGTATGTGTTGTCCTCTGATTGCGATTCTGCTCCACACTAAAGCATCTGCAACGAGTACATGAAATCAATTGTGTTAAATACTTTAAAGATACTCCTGTTACTAATTAATATATGATATCTTGAGTTCCACATATTATCTAAAGAGCTGACATTTTTACAGATCAAGCAAAATGGAATTCTAAAAAGAAATGGAAGCAGTTTACAATAGAAAATCATTCAAGAAAAAAAAAGAAAATGAAGATTTGCATTACCAATTCTATGGTAGAGAAGGATGGAGAAGTTTGCAGTCATTTAAACAGATACTTCAAAAGAAATATAAGCTAATAACTTTGAAATGAGCAATTCAAAATTTTCTAAAGATAGAATGATATAAAAATCTCAACATCTGATAGAGTGTGCTAAGCTAAATATATGAGTTAAAAATAGCGAGCAGAAAACTAAATATATAGTGATCTCAAAATATCTCATTTACCAATAAATACAGTGGGAGATTTTTCCATTCTTTGGCTTTATACTGATATCCACATAAGTTAAGAATCACTTCTTGCAATAAATGGGGTAGTACTCTTTTAATGTAAATCATTTCTGGAGATTTATTGCACCGTCCAACAACTATGAAGGAAATGCCATTTCCACAAACCTACTTTATTTTCCTTATACAATATTTTTCAGGTGCAAAATAGCCCCCAAGAATGGCAGTTCATAAGCATCAGCACAGAATGACATGAATCATCTACAAAGTCTTCTCCATGTTTTCCAGCAATGATCCTTTTTAGAACCTAGAAAAGCTTATAAGCATCAACTAAAAGTGTGTTCTCTTCTCTCTTTTTTCTTTCATTCTTCCATAGAAGGCTAAATACAAATGTCAACTAAGTTGAAACTTACCTTTCGAAAATACTAATCTATGATGATGCATGAAAAGTGATGTTACAAGTCACATCAAGTGAACAATAAAGGACAAAAATCCAATTGATTAATTATACATAAACATGGGTATTCATACCCACTAGCTATAGCTGTCCAATAAAAGAAGAAAATGATAAAGAAGTATGAAATATAATTTCAGAAGGGAATAATCACCTTGAACATAAATGGAAGTGTTTACATTGCTTACAACTCCAATGACTTCCAGTTATTACTTCATGGCATCTCAAGCAAGTGAAGAGCAGCTGGATGATAATAAAGTCTTCTTTTACAGGTAAGATGGATTGACCCAGCTGTCAGCAAAAGAGAGAACCAAAATCATGCATTAAGGTTAAAAAATTGTGTGAATCCTTTAACTGCACAAACAAAAGTTGATGAATGTAGTTCATGAGCAGTACTGTTAAGCTTACCCAAGCTTTCATTAGAAGATGAGTTTCTAATGTTCGGAAAAGAAAGATGTACTTTCTGAATTTACCAAATGAAATCATGTATTTATGCGGTAGCCTGACAGTCTCTAGGGCCAGTAACGTTCAGTTATCCAGAAAGAGAGGAGGTTTATAATTTTTCTTTGTGATATATTAGGAGGTACGGCGGATATTCAAGCTCAAGCTGGAGACTAATTACTCTTTAGAAGTTCTACTTTAGTTAGTTCGAAGAATAATATTCAATTGGTTCTCACTTCTTTATTTGACAAATCAGCCAAAAGAACTAAAAAGTAGTCATTCAGAAGGAGAATATACTCCCTTCCATTTTAATATAGATGGCCATCATAAAATTTTTGGTATAAGTTTCAAATACCCTTAATAAATATTCTTATGTTTTTCTCCTCCTATTAAATGGGTGTAAAGTTGGGAAAAAAAAAATCAGTGATACATCGAGATGTGTAACAGGTAAAATATTTTGAAAGAAAATAAAATGACCAAAAGGAGAAGTTCCACATAGACTAGCTCAATAACACGTTCCAAACATGAAACAACCACCGCAAACAAGATTTAAACCAAATCTCACCTTTTGCATTAAGAGAATGTCTTTTGCTGCATCTGCAGTAAGATCTCCATGTCCCATCGCTTTCAGAGTTCTCTTTCTCAGTAGTTTCTTCACATTCATTTCTGATTCTCCTCCACTTTCAATTTCCATTTTGAGGATCATCTCTTCAGCCTTGGATGGCCAAAAATCTCCATCAAAATATGGTAAACGCGCTGCAGTTATCTTGGTATTGCAATGCTCATTTTGGATGAAGAAATTATCATATATATTAGTGAAATCCAGCACGACATCATCTTTCATTCCTTTTCTTAGCATTGACTTGTACCTGCAGAAGAAAATATCAAGACTTCAGTCAAGAAAGGAAGATGTTGAATAGAAAGTTATCGGCACACTCAAGATAATCATGGCACTAAGAAAGACAATAAAAGGAAAGGAAAACCAATAATAAAGCTTCCATGACAGATGGGCACGAAAGATCGGTGGACATATCCTACTCCTACAAGCTCATTGCCTATTTTCACGGATAAAAAGAGTCCATAAAAATTTCCACAATAATAACAGCTAAGTAAGTTTACATATCCATATAACTCCTTCCATCAAGTAATATAATTCGTTAGTAGTTGATCTTTATTATATAATATGAAGTTGGTGCAATGGTATATGAATAGTATTACAGGATATAAAAGGTACTAGCAAAGAGGAGTATCATAAAGAATCATATACCATTGCACCAACTTCTCCTTCTTTGGTGTTTTCTGAGTATCAGGATGGCAATAGAAAATATAGTCCTCTCCTTTTTGAGGTGGGCATGCCCATATATAGCACATTGCAAAGCCCTGTTTCTTGCAGTAATCAAGGTATCCAATCTGCAACAACAGAAACGAAAAGCAATAGCCATTACATATGCATGAACTCAAAAAACTCTCACATAGATTGAATGCACAAAGTAATAAAAAAATCAGAACTACCAAAATTTCTTGGTATGTGAAGGTGCGAAGAGCTTCACCAGTAACTGTGTCTACTTCAGGCCTAAAGTACTTTACAGAATCAAGATACGAAATATAGATACAGCGTTGATTTGGTTGACCACATTCTGGTCCAAATTCCTGAACATACATGATAAATAGACATACATCTACCCCTTCAATCTTCTGGAACAACAGAATTGCCTGTACACAAAGCATATGTCAAATTCTTGAAAAAGCTGTCCTCCTGTCAGTCAAAAAACAGCTAAAAGAAGATATGCATAAACAAGAATTAACCGAAAACAAAACCTAAAGAGTAAGTTATTCTATTTAGTAGTTTCAACCTGTAAGGGTAAAGTAAAGACCAAGCACTTGTTCCTAAGAACCACATCTCACCTTGGATTTATATGGAAACTCTGAAGGATAACCTTCATCACGAAAGATGTTGAGAAATTGCTCCTTCACTTTCAAAAGTTTGTCAATAGATGACACTACTCGGACAACGAGATCTGTTGCTTCAGGTACCTGATTGCAGGAGCAAATTAGACAAAGGAAGAAAGAAAGCAACACAGAAATTAGTAAAATCCAAAGGGTTAGTATCCCTCTACTATTTCACAAAAGGAATCATTCCTAATATATTGTATCCAATGAGAGAGGAAAAGTAGAGTTTAATGAACATACGAATATTTCTTTTTCACCAGAATCACCACAAAATATGACTGACCTTTTACTTCTTGCCTCTTCTTCTCTTCATCATAACACCTTAACAGCAAAACTACTCAAAACTAAAATTGCAAGCCCTACTAGAGTGTAGTCGAAGAGAGTGCAATCTTAACTAACTCCGAAAAATCAGAAACATGCATCAACTGACCCATGCCCACAAAAAACAGCAACAACATAAAAGAATCATTCCAAAGTACTATTTTGACTAACCTTATCGAAACTTAATCCTAATTTCTTTGCCCTCTCTTCTCTTTCTATCTTGAGCTGGTTAAAAAGTCTCTGCTCAATATGATTGCTGAGTGCTGTACGAGGCAGATCTTTTGCTCCAAAAGCAGAAGGTAAAGCCACATGCTCACCAACTTCCATCTCTTGTAAGCGGCAAATAGCACATATGTACCTTTCCTTCCCATCTGGGTCTCTTTTAGCATTGTAGAGAGCACATATCTGATGTTGCCATTTCAGACATTTATCACACTGTACCCACTACAAAGAAAACAAATACATGATAATCACTAAGTAATAAGTTACTAAAAAAGTAGACATTAATAGCATCAAGACATGATCACACTCACCGATTCTTCACTTTCCTCATTATTCTTTTCCTTTCTCAGTTCGGATTTGATAAAAGAAAGGCCCTGGAATGAGATGCTACTACCATGGGATGCCTTCAAGCACCGTGTGCAAAAGTACAACTTATTACCCATTTGATCATGTGTCCAATGATAGATTGAATTGCGCTTGATAGAAATATTGCAACAAAAACAAAATATCGGTGGTGGACTTAATAAAAGCTTGTCCAATGAACACAACTGGCACGTGTTTTCACCCATAGAAATTTCATGTGTGCTTTGGATTGCTCCTTGCATGATATGCTGTTAAAAGATTAAAAGAGAGATATTCATTCATCAAGATAGAATAATTTAAGACTCTGAAGAAAGAGATAATGAGAACTTTTGGTAAACTAATCACACTCCCCACCCCCGAGGACAGGAAAAGGTAATGCCTGGTTTCTGTAACATCTAGAAGTGTTGAAACTAGGTTTCTTCCTAATATGAACTATTATAAAATGATTATCTACCAGAAAGCAGTGCTTTGAGATATGTAAAAGCAACCTTTTTAAAGAGTATAATGAGAATAAATATTGAAAATAGTTGATTTTACATTTAAATTATACTGCCCATCACAGGTAACAACAAAAAAAGACAATCACTCATCCATGCAAAAACTACTTCTACCTGATGGTTAGAAATTTTTGAGAAAATAAATCATAAATTATAAAGACAAGTGGAAATTCTTTCCCACAATGGTGACATCAAGCCTCTTTGAAAAGTAGCAAAGGTGATTGCACAAACCTGACCAAGCAATGGATTGAGACTATATATGTGTTCTTTTATTTGCTCAGCAGTGAAACAGTCAGTTAATGACACAGCTAAGACCTTTGTCTTCTCCAAAGTATTTCCTTGTTGATCATTAGCTGCTATTTCCCAGGAATGTCCTAATTCACATTCTGATTGACCCGGCATGGATGTAAAATGAGACTCCTCTTTTTCTTGAACACGATTTGGTTGTTCATGGAGAACAAGAACAGTTCCGGAAGCCAGTCCTTGAGACATATTCACCTCGATACTTTTATTTTTGTATGCACTTGCATTGTTCATCATACCTGATATACATTCATTATTGAGTTCTTCAGAAAGAACAAGCCCATTGTCATAATTCAATCTCTGAGTATAATCAGGGTTATGATTTGCATTCAACCAAGTCTTAATGGGTTTTTCTATAGTGTTTAAGGGGTCCTTGTTGATCTTCTTTGTATTTTCATTATTACAGTTGGAACGTTCAGATGATTTTCCTGAGTGTGAGCTTTCTTCACTTCCCAAAGGCTGATCCTGCAACAAATCTACAAGACTAGAAGGCTGATTCTCCGACCCAAATACATAATCTATCCTAGAACGCTTAGGAGGGGGTTGGGTATCTTCATCAATGGAAGAGCTCCTGACATAAAACTCTCTCCTACGGGGAGCCCCTAAAAGATCAGTTTGTGACTTCCCAAATTCTCTCTGAACTGTATCAATAGAAGACAACTTTCGGAAAGGCCTGCAAACCTTACAACTTCTGAAGTGACAAGTATCATAATGGGAAATAACTGAACGATACTGACCACACTTGCATTTATTATCATTGCATATTCTTAAATGCAGATCCATCATAAAAGTATCTTGACTACTCCCTGCATTCGTAATCAAACTCTTATAATTGGCATATTGAAGAAGAACTTCATGCACAGTCATATTCTTTGAATGGTCAATGTCGGCAGTTTCTGCATGTTGAGCTAGACTTGATTCCTGTAGCTTAATCTCATATTGTCGATCCAGCGAATGCTGAGGCAGCTCCCATGAAATTTCCCCAAGTGTAGAAGTATCACTCCCATTTCTGGAAGTTAAATATTGTGACTGAATCTCAGGTAGCTTATCAAATTGCATCTGATTAGGCTGTTGAGATAACAGCTGATGCCTCAGAATGTTGAGCTCATATTGCAACAAATTCCCGTCACTTGAGCTGGATTCATTGACAAGGCCACTTCGTACGATATTAGATTTTTCTGGAATCACCTTAGTTACATGTTCTGAACTGCATGCATTTGAATATTGTAGGTTGCCATATGCTGCAACTGATGAATGAAAAGGCAAAGGACAGACGGGATTGCTCTCTAAAGGTCTACCAGGATCCATTGAATTTAGGAAACCTATAAGAGTCAGGAACTGCAGTTAGCAAGCAAGACTAGAAAAAGAGAGATAAAAAGACAAATAATGAAAAAAGTTTGTTGTTACAAGAACAGTATCATTTTTACTAGCATGTCTTCCACATACTAACTCGTTTCGTCTTATTTATTCAGAATACAGCAGAAACATGTTACTGTCACCTCTGCATCTTGTCAGTGGTATGTGTATAAAGGTTATCCTTCTATGTTTGGTTAACAATTCATCACTAAAATCAAAGATTATCACCATTTGTACAAAAGAATCTTACTGTGATCACTATTACCCAGCATAATATAGTTTACTGTAAATTGCTAGACACATTTTAAACTACCTTTGCTAAAAGTTGATCCAGTTTCAAAAGGTTCCCCATCAGATCTCAGGTCCCCTTCAGAACATACGGTGATGGAAGAGATCTGTTCTGGGGAATGAATGACCTCATCAGAGACAATCTGCTTTGCATTGATATTGGGAACCATGTTATTAACATGACATGCAACTGCCTGGTCTCTCATCAGAGATCCTGCACATGAAGTTAGCATTAATGAAATTGCTGAATATCAATTTTGATTAAAAATGAAACTGTATAAGCTTTAAATGCTAAAGATGAACCTTGAGATAATCAGAATGGTTGATATAGCTTCTATAAAGAGTGTTTTAGGATTAAAAATAGTACCCATGGTAGTCAAGTGATCCAACTCAATATGGCAAAATCAATTTCAGATTCAGGAAACAAACCTTGTGCTTCTACATTTCTCCAATTGTGTGAAGAATCAAGGAAGCCAGATGCTCCAAGAACTGATTGAGCATCTAAAATCCCGAGCTGGATCAAGTTCTTGAACCGTGGGGACAACATCTCTGAGTTCAAATTACGAACCTAAAAGCAAGCACAGGTAGCGATCAAGTTCATGGAATGTTTTAACCACAGAACCACAAGTTGATCATTCCACCAAAGTGAATCTCTAAGTGGAAACATTTATGTTATTCATAGCCTAACTTTGGAAAATGATAGATAAATGTGATGGGTTTTGACTGACACGTGGATGGCAGGATCCTGACAAATGTTCTACGGTGTTCCCTTGCCAATCAAAATATCATATTATCTAACTACAGAAAATTAAATGCAACATGACATAGTATATACGGCAGCAAAAGAACAATATGGAGACATCCCTCTAAGAAGCCAGCATACCTCAGAAGCAGTATACACTAGTTGATGGTCCCTGAGGTTGATCTTTTTGTTAAGCATTTGGTTTCTCCAATCAGAAGATGTTTCTGATGTAAAGCTTCCCAACCTAGAAATGATGTAAACTTGTGAGAGGGAAAACAAGAGAACACAAAAAAAGGATTCAAAAGAGAAGAATTTTTCTTCCACTATACACTTCATAATCTAATACAAACTCCTTCAGCAAGTTATTTCTGCTACAAACTTACTCTTTCTTTCTAGTCAACCCATTGGCATGAGATATTCTGGAATTTCTGGCTGAATCATTTTCTAAACCTCCATATCCTCCAAATAAGTGATGTTGGAGACCAATGTCATGCAGTTGGCACAGATTTGAAACCCGTCCTACTGCTTGGTCTGATCTATAAGGTGGCACTGCCCTAGACTTGTAATCCATGAAACTCATCGTTCAATATTCATCCTGCACAAATTAAAATCCTATAAAACTGAAATATGATAAATTAAGGAAAAACTGGCTAGTTCATTTAGAGAGCTCCCTAAATTAATTTAAGGTTTTTGGGAATGAAATCCATGAAGTGTTATCTGAAATAAAGGAACTGAGAAAAATCTCTTATCATGGCTCAAGTTTGCATACAAAAGGATCTGCGCAATTTGCTGCACCGTTGGTTAATGACACACTCCCAGGACTGCTCTAGTTTTGCACATTTCCTTTAATGTTACTCTCCACTTTGAGATAAAATAATTTCAGCAGGATTATGCAGGTTTTCCTAAAATTATTACTTCCAGTCTTTTTGTTATTGAACCAAGAATGCCATATAGCGCATTAGAAACTTATAGAACAATAGATATAAAATATTCCATAAACAGAAAAAATTCAGAAGGAATTAACACAGAGATAAACAAACACTGAGTTCGACCTTAACACATTCAATGAATACCACTCATCTCCAAAGTCACACAAATTAGTTGCATGACTAGTTGCCCTACTTCTTCTACCTCACTTCTTTTCCCTTCACTGGAGTATCAATGTCCGCTGATAAATATTTTTTAAAACAAAATGAAATTAATATTTAATCTGCAAAAAGTAAAAGCAGTGCCTTTTCAGGTTTTCCATATAAGGTTGAACATAATTAACAAATAAAACTATAAAATCAAAATAAAGAAAAAAATTTAATCTTAATACCAAAACCCTATCTCGAAAGGGAATTACCCACCGCCGTCCATTGGCTATGTAATTCAATTCAATAGCAGCAGCAGCAGCAGCATAAATGCATTATGTAATTCGTCAATAAATTATGCCAATTCTTGCAATTCTTTAGGTTCCGCTTCCTTTCTTGATGGAGCCAAGGAAAAAAAAAAAAAAAAAAATGACTTGCACATCCGCCGTCTATTTTTCCGTTGTTAATTTTGTAAATTCAATTATTACACGGCATTGGAAATATGTCATTGTAGGCTTTGAAGTTAAGGTGCTGGTAAACGGAATTTTATCATCGGAAACTTATTCAGATATACATACGACATCAACGGAAAACCTTTGATCACAGGGGAAGAAAGGGACGTACCTATTTAAGGGCTCGGTTTGCCGCGAAACGGAGTCAAAATAAAACCTAAAAAATAGAAGAAAACAAGCAGACAAAAGTGATACAGTAGAATAATATATTTTTTTATCGCAATTGGCGTTAATAAATATGGGGAAGCCGTAAGGGCATGTTTGGTCTAAACCGTTGAGGATTATAAGATGAAAATATGAAAGATAAAAAGTTTAATACTTTCTAAATCTCTCGACATTATGATTCATATCAAGTAATATAAATGAATGTGGGATCATCCAAAACATAAAAGTAAAAAAAAAGTATATTTAACTTGTTTTCATGGTTTGATTAAATTCCAAGTACAAGATCCATAATAGAATTTTTCAACATCAATTTTTTTTTTATTTTCTATTCCCTTAAATGGTCTTTATTGTACAATAAATTCTATCTAGAATTATTGAAATCTAGTTACATAGTTTATTATTTTAAATGAAAATAAATATAAGTGAATCTTTTAAAATTTTCAATTAGTATTTGTCAATTCAAAAAGAAAATATTGGAAATTCATGAATAATTTAAAATATTTTGTTAAAATTAGAGAAAGGAAACAAATAAATATAATATTATAAAAATTAGTAAAACATCTATTTAACTAACAACTATGACTTAAACTCATTGACAAAGAAAATAAATTCAAATGAATTATAAATAATATTAGGATGATTACTATTTAAACCCAAAAAAGGAGTAATTAAAGTCACATCCGTATAATTTTTGACTCATACATTTATTAACTGACTCCAAAAGTTGAGCTATATCTTAAAAAAAAGAAAAAAATAATCAAAAGTAATCATAATCCATCAAGAAAGCATTTCTTATATGTTATTGTGTTTATTTTGCAGTTTAAATCTTTTATTGGAATAAGAAAAACAATTAGAAACACTTTTTTTTTTTTAAGTTGTAGTCATTATCCGTATATATACAGAAGAATCAATTCAGCGCACATTAAAGATAAGTTAATTTTTTTTTAATAAAATGACTTACAAGGTAAAATAAATTTCAACTTTTAAAATTATTGATATTTTGAAATGAAAGTTATAAATTGTTAAACGATACACAAATATATGAGTGATTCTTATTTTAAATATTTACTTTTAGAAAATAATAATTAAATACCACACAATATATTTTTAAAATTTATTTCCAAGTCTTTAGGATTCTGTTACCACTATTCATGATAATATATTCATTTAATAGATTACTTTAGTGCCAACACACTCCCAGATCAAATCACATCTTTTTCCTCCCAACACCACTACACTTTTCCAAGTAAGTGGATTATCCTGTTGAAAAAAGTCAATAAAAGAAAAATTAAAAATTATTTTTATGAAGAGTTAAGCAATTTTGGACGAAGGTATGAATTAGGTTATATGATTTGAGTTGGAAACTTTATAAATAAAGTGATAAAAAAAAAAACACTTCTCATTTTAGGAGAAATATTACAACTGAACATAGTAAGATTAATTAATTATATTAAACCTTAACATGTTCCAACTCTTTGACAAAGAGCAAATTGAAATCATTACTTCAGTCTCTTTAACCCTTATTATATATTAAAAATAAACAACGATATTGTAATGCATAATAAAAGAATGATCACCATTTTAAAAAAATAAAATATTTGATCGTTATATGATTTGTATGAGATGAACGATTTAAAATAAAAAGGTATTCTTCTACCTTAATCTTAACTTAATATGTCACCCCAATATCCCTCTTGGGATAATAATCATAAGAAGGGCGGCCTTTGCTATCTAAATCTTCTCAAAAAAAAATATTAAGTCGATATTCTTACACGAATCTAGTAATTCATAAGTCAAAGCATATTGATATTATAAGTATTATTTATTTATTTTACCCATAAAATATTAGTACTTTATACTGTAACCCCCGCTCGGTGGCTACACTCAGTAGCTCTTTCACCTTGGAGGTAGGAATCACTCGTGCCAGTTGGGGACCACCGCCATGCTTTTCAGCGGCATGTCCTCAATCGATGGCTGGCTCAGTTTATTAACTTAGGGGGTAAATTAGCAAATAGAGAATCGATGATCTGTAAAGAAGAACTCTATAGTCATTTCACAGATGAACATTTCTACCCATAACAAAACTATAATTAATATAAGCCTATGGGCGGGCTTGGGTATGTCAATTATTATCTCCGCAATTAGAAATTAATGGGGGAGAAGTGAATCTTTGGAGTGTGGAATTGTTATGCACATTGTGCTTGGGAAATTTGATGTAATTGCGGAATATATTTTCACTCTAATGAATGGATGCAATATTTGTCTTATGTACATTTTAATTAAGTTTTCTAAATTCACTAATATATTTATTTGTAGAAATTACGAAAATATTTCACTTAATATATTATATTATATGAAGATTAAAAGAATACTTTAAAAAGTATAAAGGAACTAAGAAAATAACTAATTACCACATATATATTTATAGATTTGGTATGATGTGCGGTAATGACAAACTAACTGTTAAGATTTTAAAATTGATTAATTAAAACGATATCATTTTGAAGGTGAAAATAAAAGGAAAAAATTAAATTTCGTATACTTCTTCACCATCAGTTACACATGCTATTATGTGCGAAATCGCATATAGTAGCATTTCACTATATAAATATAAATATAAATATATATATTTCTTACATGATAAAAATTTACTTGAAAAAAAGCAGTAATTTAATATACTTGACAATATAAATATCTTATGTATAAGCTTATACAAATTTACAATAACATAGAAGCATGAAAAATCTTAGAATTTAGTTGGGGCTAGATTAAAATAGAAGCCTGTTGAATAATGCTCTTCTTGTGTGCAACTAAATGCGTAATATCAATCTTTGCCTAAATGAATTAATAATCAAATTGTTATTAATTAATATGGTGGGACCACGAATAATAGGAAATCAAATCATAAAATTAAGTAAGATTTCAGTAGAAAATAAATATTATAAACATCTCAAAATAGAATTATAAATATTTATTCCGTCACAAAATATAAGTCATTTTAACTTATTTTATTTGTTACACAATATAAGTCATTTTACAATTATCAATATATACTTATTATATATATTTTTTCACTCTTTCTCTTCATTTAGTGTAAAGAAATATAATTAAAGTTATAGATATGAAAGATAAAGAGTATTTTAGACCTAACAAATATATATTTATTGTTTCTTAATTCATGTGAATCGGATACTATCGCCTTATGTTTGAGGACGAAATGAGCATTTTAATTTTTGAAATAAACAACAAAAATTGGAAATATTAAAAGCGTCTCCCTCCCCCCCCCCCCCCCCCCAAAAAAAAGGAAAAAAAAATCAAACAGAACAGAAGAATGCTCGATAGCACTATCATCGGAGTTAACTGGGCCATATTAATAGACATGTGACAAATATTTGATGTATTTAATGAAAACATGGACATTTATGGATTTTATAGATGGAAATATCAGTAGCAGTAAAGTATGGGGAAGTACATTGATGATTGATCCAATATATATAAATATTATATATATTTTTTAAGTTCACAATCGTTATTCTAAATATTAATAGAGGCTAACCAATAAGATGATGATGAGATTTGAATCCAAAATATATGATATTTGCGCTCATAAGTTACTACTCTACAATCGAAATGACAATTTGATCCAATATTTAATGGAATTAATTAAAGTGCAACCAAATATTCAATTTCAATGTAAAATTTAAGGACATGGACCTTGTAATTTTATTTTACCATATATGTCCAAAATTTGCTGTCCTAATTCACCATATTTATAATTGTTCTAATCATCACCTATCAAGTGTCAACAAGATTTCTTAAAAAAAAACTCTCTCTCCTCTTTTGGGAATTGAATGTACATTTACATGTACACAAAATAAGAAAAAAGTTTAATTCAGTTAATTTTAACATTTCAATATTATTATTTTTAATAAAAATTTAACTAAGAGCCTGTTTGGCCTAGATTTTTTAGTTCTTAAAAGATAGATTCTGACTTCTTTTTAAAACAATAGCTTATAAATAAAAAGTTGAAAGCTGTTTGATAAATTTGTTTTCAAAGTTATTTAAAGTTGAAAACTGTTTGGTCAATTTATTTTAAAAGCTATTTTTTTCAAGAAAGTTGTTTGGCATTGAAGTTTTATAAGCTATTATTTTTGTTTAAATTACGATAAAGGCATTTGATTTTGATAAATCAAAATGGTTGATTATTATTATTATTATTTGTATATTAATAAATAAGATAACCAACATCCACCAATTAATATTTACCTTCAAATATTATGAAATTCAATATTTATATATTATAATTATGACCATATTTCGAATTACATAATGAGCATAAAATATAATTAAAAACTATATCTTCATGAGTGAAAAAAAAAGAGTGAGTTCAAATTAAACCTATGAAGAGTATGTTGCTACAAAAAAAGGAGAAAATACAAGATATCTTTCAATCTTGTAGCCGCAAATCTGAGTAGTTTTGGAGAAAAAAGCAGCTTCTGTAAATGAGAAGCTGCCTTTACCCAACTTTTAAAAAAATTGTTTTTTAATAAAAAATTAAATTTTAATCGCTTTCATAATTTCTATTTAGCTTAACTTTTGACTTAAAATAGATATAAAGGAGCTTTAAAGCTAGGCCAAACGGGTACTAAATTAGAAAATATGACATTCAATTTAGGACAATTTAAAATAAAAAATAAAATATTCAATTTGGATCGGAGGAAATAATTTGTTTTAATAAATTAAAAAATATATTCATCATGATGTAAAAAAAAAAAAAAATATATATATATATATATATATATATCAAACAGCTTATGAAACTAGTAATGCCAAACAACTTCTCTAAAAAAAATAACTTTTAAAATAAATTGACCAAACAGCTTTTAACTTTTTTATCATAAGCTATTTTTTTAAAGAAAAGCCAAAAGCCAACTTTTAAGCACTAAAAAAGCTAGGCCAAACGAGCACTTAGTAGGTAAAAATTCTGATTCTCCATAAAAAAAAGAAACTTATTCCCTTTATAAGATTGCTGTTATCCAATAATACAAAACAAATTTCATATAATATTCCTTTCGTATTTACCAAAAAAGAAAAATCTGATTCTCTGGTTGCACACTCAGCATAAGTAATCTGAGGTGGATTACTGCTTAGGTTTGTCATTTGTGTCAAAGCCAATCAATGTAAAAATTCCTGATTATGGGCCTTTTAGTACTTACATGTAGTTAAGTAATTTGGGCCTTCATATTATTGATAATTATTTGGGCCTTTACTTTAATTGAATAATTTGGGCCTATGAGTTGATCAGTATGAGTTGGCATTCTGGACCTTCTGATTTGCGATCTTGTCCAACAAGAAATCCTCCGAAAGCTTAAAGCATTTCCCGGTTCTCTCTCAGACGACAGGAACGGATTCCCAGCACCCTTCTCCAGCATTTCCAGTCGACGACGCCTCTTCCATCAGGTATATGTTATTCTCTTTTCTGCTACCATAAAATTTTGTCTGCTCTTTCCAATTTAGGTGTAGTTCATGTGTGCGATCGGGTGATATATTTGTGTATTCATCGATTTGGCACTTTTAGGTTTACCTTTTTTCTGGGAAGTTCAAGTTTTACTGTCTGCTAAGACACGAGACTTTTTTGCTCCCCTCCAATACCATTTTCAACTGTTTCAGCTCAGTTAGGCCTAGCGTGCAATCTGTAAAGATGCAATCTTCGGTTTCATGGATTAGGATAATGATGATTTATTCAATTTTTCGTATATGAAATTTATGACACAGACTACACCATATTGCAAGTGACACATTCAGACACAAGCACACATTTATTATGTTTATTCACTCTGATGATATTTGTTGGTCAGTCGTCACTACAAAAACAGTGCATGAAAAGGCGTTTTCTTTTGTTAGTCCATTCTGAAGAAGATAAGAGTTCGTTGGGGAAGAATTGAGTTCATTTCATCAGGAGTGAAAGATTGACATCCTTACCCGATTTTTTGTCTGTGGATGAAGTGAAGCACACGGCTAACTCTTGGTTATCAGTTCTTTCTACAGGGCTTTAATCCTAACTCTTGATTAGATTCAATGGGTGATAGTCAGTACTCTTTTTCCCTAACTACTTTCAGGTATATGTTGCATTGTTTTTTTTTCCCCGTTCTAGTATCATATCGTGCTTGCAACATCGACAATTGGTTTTCTGCTTATCTTATTGAAAGATTGCTTAAATGGTTCACGTTGTAACAGCCCTTCTGGGAAGCTTGTTCAAATTGAGCATGCCTTAACAGCAGTTGGGTCTGGTCAAACTTCTTTGGGAATTAAAGGTACTTTACAACCTATAGCATCCTTGTATTTGAATAATGATTTGATAACTTCTTCACTACATAGATGATGGTTCCCAAGTAGCTTAATTGTAGTTGATTGATTCTTCAGTGGGTGTGTCTTTATCGTTTCTTACATTTTACTTAAATCTGGTAGCATCACTAACAAATGGTTCTATTTTACCGACAATGGCTTGCGTTCTTTTCCTTATGTCATTTTTCATAGAAAATCTGAATTTTCCATTTTGTTTGCATTTAGGTTCTAGTTTGTGTCTGTGATAAGCTCTGGTAATTTAATTTTAAATACAGCAATTGATTTTGTATAATTGCATATACACTTATTCAATGTTGCAGCTGAATTTCTCTGTTGTATTTTTCCTTATTAGCAAAGACCATTTTTGTTCTGAAAACAATTTTGCTGTGAGTATTTTGATCTCTCCTTTGTGCTGTTGTAAATGAAAAATCCTATTTCAATTGTGTATTAACATGTTTTCATTGTGGCTGCAGCTGCTAATGGTGTTGTTATTGCTACTGAGAAGAAATTGCCATCAATTTTGGTTGACGAGACATCTGTAAGTATAGTTTTTCTGAACCCTCTAAAGGTGTTTAGTATTTATTTCTTCTGGGGAAAAGAATGCATAGACATTAGTGTCAGTGTTTGTGGAATAGTAGTTCGTATTCTTTTTCTGTGAGATAAAGCACTGTCTTGCTATTTGCCCTGTTGTATGTCGTTATTTAATTCTTACACACAAAATTAACAGGAGAAATTATTAGCTGTTGATGCTTCACAGAACTGCTCTTTTTGTAGTCATACCTGGTGAATGAGATCAGTGTATTTTGTGAAATGCCTAAATTGCCTGGTTTACTGTGCCAATGCAACTATGTGTATTTTTGAGTTTTCCAATCATGCAGATGCAGTATGAAGCTATGACCTTTTTTCTTCTAGCTGCTAATATTAAGATCGGTTGCATGTCTAGTAAAAAGAATACAGTATGCTGTTTCTTGTTATTATCATTGTATTTGAGCTGTTGTCAGCTTCAAAGAGCTCAGTTGGTTGCTGAGCTTGCTTGTGGCGTTGTGCACATTAGTTTCTAGTGTTCTAGTTATATGCTTTTAAATGTTCTCTGACTCAACTAATTCTGTTTTTTATTTTTTCAATCACGTTGTTGAATAGTGAACTCCTGATCCAATATTTTCTGCTTGTTTATTTTAGATGCAAAAGATTCAGAGTTTGACCCCAAATATTGGAGTTGTATACAGGTATGTTTTTGGTCTTATTGGTGCCACCTTGGTAGTAGAACTGGTTGTTTTTCATGGTTTTAATATTTTTGGCTAATTAGTATTTGCCTACAATTTCGGTGTTGTCTGGTAAACTAATGTTCTCTTACAATAAAAATCCACATACTGTATACTTTTTTCATGGTTCAGCAAATTTTCTTATGCCTTGAAGTACCTTAACTTCAGCTTTTATACTATATGCACTATGCTTTTGCTTACCACGGCTATAAACAAAATAGGTGCATTAGTAGTTTTTATAGGTGGAAATTAACTTCTCTGCTGAATTGTGCTTAATGTGTTTTCAGGGTTTAGTTTTATCATTTTGAATTTGCTCTTTGAATTCAATCTTGTGTTTGTTTTTTCTTCTTTCCAAGTACCCTTACGAGTTGTACCTTTATGTGAAGTTTCTAACCTATGTCTTTAAATAATTTCTCTCTCGGCCATCAAGTTTGGATACACCTTCATCAATCAAATTAGGTTTGGCTTGAAAAAGAGGGGGGAAAAATTAGTCTATTATCTCAGAATTTTAGCAATTCACTAGTTACGTAGATTGGTTGAATTTATCTCTCTGCATGCTTGAATATGGCTGCACGGATATCATGCTTTGTGTTTCCATTTGATTTAACATATTTTTTTTTGCATAGATCTCTTCTTTTTGTGATGTATTCTAGAACTTGTGTTCCCTGTGCCGGCTTCATCTTGACCATTTATTTTTATGTCTTGATATACACAGGCATTCTTCTTTCTTTGTTGACATTCATTTTTCCTGCAGTGGCATGGGTCCTGATTTTCGTGTTCTGGTTCGGAAAAGTAGGAAGCAAGCAGAGCAGTATCACCGACTCTATAAAGTAAGTGACAAGCCTCTGAAATTGCTATACATTAATGTAATGTATAAATATGCAAGTCCAGAAAGCTAGAACATAATCAGATTTTGATGCTTTTGGAAACACAATGAAACCAAAGGCATTTCTTTTTCCAGAAGACTTGGGGAGGTCTCTGTAATATATCCTATTTAACAGAACATGTGCATGTAGAATTATTCATTTCTGATCTCATCCTTTGAAATTGTGATAAGAAGACACCACTATATAGTTTAGCAAGCTTTGAACATTTATTTTGTATCTTTTGCTAATGTCACAGATAGAATTTGTGAAAATTGGATCTTTTGCTAATGGCCTTTTTTTTTTTTTTTTTACCACCAAAAGACTAGGCTAGGTCTCTTTAATTTATCCTATTTAACAGAACACGAGCACATAGAATTAATGCATCTTGGATCTCATCCTTTGAATTGTGATAATGCATAAGTAGCAGGCACCTCTATATCTTTCAGCAAGTCATTAATTTTGAACATGTATTTTGTATCTTTTGCCAATGTCAAAAATAGATGCATTTTTGTGCAAAAATTGGATCATAACTTCTGTTTCTAACATGCCTGGCATGTCTTTCATGTTTTTGTATTCTCCCATATCATATTGTTTAACTGCCTGAAAACTAGTTTACTTTATTCCTTTAATCTTTTAATGTCTGTTATTGATGGCGCTTTTTTTTTTTTTTTGGGGTACATCATAAGCCAATCTTAAGATTACCTCCCACTGATAGGAAATTAATTTTAAAATATTTGGAAAATATTCTTTTAACATGGAAGCTTTGAAATTTTCAATCGTTTTATGCATCTTACTCACTTTTTGTTTGTGGAATCTTTGTTATACACAGTTTACAAGGATGTTACAATGCATACTTAACTAAAATGGTTTTTGGTGATGTATTGTGCAGGAAGCAATTCCTGTTACTCAACTGGTAAGAGAGACTGCTACTGTTATGCAGGAGTTTACTCAATCGGGGTAGATACCATTTGCTTTTCCTTGAAGCTATTAGAAGTTATCCATTTTCTACTCGATGAAATTGCTCTAATGTTTCATTTCATAGAAAAAAAAAGAAGGAAAATCTGCATTGGGGAAGAATCTTAAGAACTAAACTTAGCTATCGTCTTCAGTTTGTACATGAAACTTATTTAGGAGGTGACTCTTATAACCTTATGCCATGATGATAATTTTTAAAATGCCAGTTGAAGCTATTAATCATGAAAAGCATCCTTATGCAAGACTTTTTTCCTTCTTGCTGAAAGTGTGACTTCATAGTATGTGAAGAGGTTATAGATTGACTCTTAAGGGAGTTTTACCTATAGTGTTCATGAGGAGGATGGATTTACTGAAAAGATTTTGGCTATGTAAGCCTTTCTTAACAATATTGTCTGACAGTGCCATTCATGCAGATCTACTAAGAAAAAGAAAAAAAGTGGAAACCTGTGCTATATTGGTTGAAAACTGAACGAGGATATAAATTTTCTTCACCTAAGAAGTTATGATTACAATTGAAATGCTCCTATTCTGCATCTGTTATTGGATGATGAAGTTAGAAACTAAAATTTGATATTGAGTATGCAAAGTTGACCAAGGCAATAATTGCTTTCTGGCGATGCTAACTTCTATTGTTGTCTACTTGCTATTTGAACTTCTGTAAGATAATTATATCGTTTCATTGCATTTTCTCATCTTAAATCATTTTTTGGCTTGTTCTATAGTGGTGTAAGGCCATTTGGAGTCTCTCTCTTGGTTGCTGGATTTGACGACAAGGGTCCGCAACTATATCAAGTAAACCATCTAGCACATCATCTTGATTTGTTCTGTTTTCTCCCAGCTTAATTTGTCCACTTAATCTGGCATATACTTCTTGTATTTAGTTATGTATTAGCTCATATATTTGAAGTGAGTTGATCTCTCAAATAATTTGCTGCTTCTTTGGCTATAGGTGGATCCTTCAGGTTCATATTTCTCCTGGAAGGCATCAGCTATGGGGAAGAATGTCTCTAATGCAAAGACATTTCTTGAAAAGAGGTGATTTGCACAAGTTTTGAATTTTGCATACTACTAATTGGTATAATCATTAGGTTTGGTTGTATTACTTAAGTATCACCTGCTCCTTTCCGATTTCAGTGTTTATTGGCATTTCTTTTTTCTATACCTTCTGGGTTGATCTTGGGGTACTTTGGAAGTATCTATGTCTTCTATTTGATTAATTGCACCAGTGGTCTAAAACAACAATGAAATTCTTTTGCAGGTATACAGAAGATATGGAACTTGATGATGCTGTACACACTGCTATTTTGACCTTGAAAGAGGGGTAAGCATGTAACACATGGATATCCTTTTTTAGCTTTATTGGATGGGTACCATTGAGATCTGAATTCTGCTATGCTTCGGTTCTCTTAATCGGTGTCCATGTACGTCTGTCCCAACGTTACTTGGTGTCCTCCGTGTATTCATGTCAGGAGTTGGAACTTTTTCTTAACAAAAATTTGCAAGGACCAGAAATCAAAATAAAAGAGATGATGATGGAGTTAGTTAAGAATGGTTGGGTTAAAGAACCAAAATGATTACTTCACTGATTGAGCTGAAATGGTTGTGATAGACTAATGCTCAAGTTCTGAAAGATATATTTAATCTGAAGAGGATGCATTAACGTGTCATGGTCACATTCTTTTCAGCTAGAGTGTTGTTGTTCCAATTGCTGACTCCGTCTTTTGTCTACTTTCCAGGTTTGAAGGGCAAATTTCTGGTAAAAACATTGAGATTGGCATAATTGGTATTGACCGAAAATTTAGGTAAGTTATAGCGTCCATTTTTTCCCCCTTGTAGTTGAATCGTGATTGGGCTTTTCCGAAATTGTGTAAGATAGTTGATGGCATTTATTTGCTTATTTAATTGCAGAGTTCTTACACCTGCTGAAGTTGATGATTACCTACAAGAAGTGGAGTAGTGAGATTTGCTGCAATGAGATTAATCAGTGGTTGAAAATTGGGCATCTAACCATTTGGATTACCTACCTTGTTTGTTCCGATGCTTATCATTTCTAGATGTAATACGCAAACTGAAATGTCTTGTTAAGAAAAAGGGAGAATGTTAAAACAGTGTAGTTGTTTAAAGCAAGCAGCTGAGCTTGAACTCCATCTAGCTGTCCCATTTTCATTTTCTGTAAAATGGTTCAATAGAGCTTTACACTGTTAATGTTTCTAGTTTTCTTTGAATATTCTGAAAACGTTTATTCTGCAAGTCATACTTCCCAACACTTTGGGTTACCTGTTGTTTTGATTATCGATGACTGTTAAATTTTTATATGTTCTAAAAGCTTAAGCTATCAAAGCTATAAGAGTGGTTGTCCTAAAATGTTAAGTTAATAGAGAAGGGTTAGAATTTATACACCGAATGTTCGAGGAAGTTGTCTTCCTTTGCAGCCTCCTTTACCTCTCTTCATGACTTCTCTTTCTTTTGCAGCACAGGAGGGGATTCATTTTTAATCCATACAAGGGAGCGAAATATGATTGAGCGAAACAAATACTCCATATTGGCTAGTTTTCTATAGGTTTGTTTTTTTTTTTTTTTGGTTGAATTATTAATGGGTTACTGAAGTTGTTCCTTTTTTTTCAGTTTGATCATCAAATTTAAAAATTCATCAATTTAGTCATTAAATTTTATGTGGGATTGAATATTTAAATCTACATGGTGGTTTTGTATATGAAAGGGGTTGACGGAGAGGGACGGAGGGGGCAAAGGCCGCTATTTTGGGTTGGGCAGTGGAAAAGGTGTGGTGACGGTGACAGGAATAGGCAAGAAGGAGGGGTAGATAGTGGTGGGGAAGGTAGATCTAGTTGAGGGGAGCCTGGGCTAGGGGTGGGGAGGGCGGATTTGTCATATTTAAAGCCGAAAATGACAAAAAAGACAACTGCGATGACAGGGGCTAAAATGGAAAAAGAGGTTGAAAAAGGCGAAAATAAAAAAATGATTGGGTTAAGAAGGATCTAGTTAGAATTAGATAAATTTGGTTTAAAAGGGAATGAATAGCAAAAAAATCGAGGAAAAGGGAGGAAATTCGACGAGGCTGGTCGGCGATAGATCTAAACTAGAGGAAGAAGCAATGAAACTGAAAGGGGAATTCACGTGACATGCCGGACCACCATCTAGTGGTTTAAGTGTTTAATTCCGTAAAGTTTAGTGACTAAATTAACAAGTTTTTAAGTTCGATAATTAAATTTTAAAAAGAAAGGGGACAAGTAAGTGATCACATTAGTAATTCAATCCCCCCCTCTTTTTTTTTTCTCTTAAAACATTATTATTTGTCATGTTTATGAATATGAAGAAAGGGGTAGGAGACAAAGTAACAAGGGCACTGTGCAAGGCAAAGGGAGATCCAGAAAGTAAAGACGATTAAAATAACTTGGATTATTTCCAACACAGCTCTTGTAGCTCAGTTGGTTAGAGCACCCGTTTAGTAAGCGGGAGGTCTTGAGTTCAACTCTCAACAAGAGCAAAGATATTATTATTTTTTTCCATTTTGAATTTTGTGATGCGGTTGACACCATTTGTAAACTTAGAATTTGATTTTTTGATTCTTGTCTGTATTATTTTTTTCCTATTTTTTGAATTTTGTGATGCTTCCCTCATTTTTGGTTCTTTCAATGCCCTTTTTTTCCCTACTATGACACTATTTGTAAACTTAAGATTTGATTTTCTAATTCTTGTCTATCTCCGGAGTTGGGGTGAGACTTTTACTGGTGATTATGATACTTGTCGTTCAACAATAGGATATGCTTTTATGCATAGATCTGAAGCAATTTTATGGTGTAACAAAAGACGAAAGACAACCACTTTTGCTGGTGATCATGATACTTGTCGTTCAACAATAGGATATACTTTTATGTTTAGATTTGGAGCAATTTCATGATGTAGCAAAAGACGAAAGATAACCACTTTTGCTGGTGATCATGATACTTGTCGTTCAACAACAGGATATGCTTTTATGTTTAGATCTGAAGCAATTTTATGGTGTGAGCAAAAGACGAAAGATTACCAACTATATCTTTGTCAAGAACTGAAATTGAGTATTTAGCAGCACCAAGGGCAACACAAGAAAACTTATGGCTCGTGCAATTGTTGAAATACTTGCATCAACATATTGACAATGCAACTATGTTCTATTGTAATAACTTATCAATAATACACTTGGAGGAGAATCCTATTTTCTATGGAAGAACTATCCATGTGGATGTTCACTATTATTTCATTCGAAAAAACATCTTACAAGAAGAAATTGACTTTAATGATGTCAAAACCGAAAATCAAATAATGGATTTATTTATAAAAGAATTAAATGACTAAAAAGTTAAAAAAGTTTTGTTATCAACTCGAATTAATGAAAAGAGCTCAAGTTGGTGTTAAAGAGGGACCGTTAAAGATAAGTCCAACACCAAAAATCCTACCAATTGTGGATGACTGAGTTTCAGATGATTAGCCTCCAATGGCAACTTCATGAACCCATATAAAATTTCTCTAGTTAATTATCAATTCAATCATTCAACAATTTATAGATAGTTTTATTTAGCTCCAATCTCTTATATTCTTCTTGTTTTAATTAATAGTTAATGTCTTTAATTTCTTCTCCTAATCAACCTTTTGTCCCTTATTTCCTTTGTACAGTTCTACATATTATGTTTAATGAGTAATGCTAACAAGTGTACTAATACACACTATCAAATGCACCTAACGGAACTCTAATGATAAACTTGACTGAATTGAAACACTGATGAGAGAACCATTCAATTTCCGTCAAGTTTACCGTTAGGTGCACTCACTAGCATTACTCTATGTTTAAGAGTAATGCTAGTGAGTGTACCGGTGCACACACTAACGAGTGCACCTAACGGAACCCTAACGGTAAACTTGACGAAATTGAAATACTGATAAGAGAATTATTTAATTTCCGTCAAACTTACCGTTAGAGTTCCGTTAGGTGCACTCGCTAGTGTGTGCACCGGTACACTCGCTAACATTACTCTATGTTTAAGAGTAATGCTAGCGAGTGCATTAATACACACTAGCGAGTGCATCTAACAAAACCCTAACGTTAGCGAGTGCACCTAACGAAACCCTAACGTTAGCGAGTGCACACACTGATGTTTAATACTGATACAAAATTAACCTACAAACACAGGTCTCACTTCTAGTCTCGGGCATCTGGCGCTGTACATTGAGATAGATGACAGTTAAATCATATTACATACTCATCTAGCTGATAATTGAAACACTCTATCTAGGTGATGAATGGGGAAAGGAACCATACGAACGATATCTTGGAGAGTCATCATGAGCTAAAGGGCTTCTTCTGCTCCTGTCTGAAAAGGATCTGCCAAAGCTCGAGTTCCTTGATACTGTAGGATAGTCTCTTGGGCTATGATAAGTGTAACCAGACTCAAAGCCACCATATCTGCGAGAGTAACTTGATGTAATAGGGCTTTCAGGATCACATCCAGGAGGAGGAGGTTCATCATCTTCAGAATCCCTAGACCATCTTTGGTCATGATAACGACCTCGGTTGATGGGATCTGCAGAACGATGGGGTCTACTGTAAGAAAGATTTCTAGTCAAATGTAAATCTGCAGATGCAGCAGCCCAACGGCCTTGATCTGCATTTTCTGGAATAGGAGCATTTACTCCTGGAAACTCAATGCTCATTTTCTTAGATGCCTCACTACAGCTCGTCTCAAGAATCTCCCCTTCCTCTGTTTCATCCCCATTTTCTCCAGAACCAAATATTGTGAGCCCAGATGACTGGTCATCAACCTCTGTATCCAAGAGACAGCAAACACATCAGAATGGTTCAATTCAAACTTGAGTAACATGGAGCTTGGGATGATAAGCTTCTCCTCGTTAGTTAATTAATTATTAATGCCTAAAGGTTGGCGACAAGAGAATCAGTTGAGGATGTGAATCAGAAAAAAAAGGCTGGTCTGCAGTTGGTACAAACATGCAAAAAAGTGAACTTAAGAATGCAAATATCAGGGAGCAGGGGAAGCAAATAACCGAAACAATAATAATTCAAAAAAGAAAGGAGAATACTCCTATTGCCTTTCAGTGAAAAACATCAAAAGTCATTGAGAAGTTTGAAAACATACCATAAAAATAGAACTGCATTTTAGGAATTGGTTCATAGAGATCTAAAATGTGCATTTTCAGTAGAATTGCATTTTGGGGAAGAAAGGAACAGAAAAGAAAAAGTATATTACAATCTAAACCTAGGAAAGCCAGTCTATTTTTCAGGAGAAAACCATGTAAACTAATAATTACCTAGATAGCCAGGTGGATATCCAATCTCTCGCATTCTGTTAAGCCATGGCGGTGGATCAAGTTCCTACAGATTAAATGAAAAATTGATGAAGATATAGAACCTTAAAACTTCACATAACATTAAGCCCAAATTTGTCAAGAGAAGCATTTAGAATTTTGAGCATTCTTACACCAAGACCCAAAAGTTTGCGAGTTTCAGCATCAAGTGTGCCTGGCTTTAAGCCATCATACTTCCCCCCAGGAGTACTTTGATAGTATCGAGTTGAATTTCGAGCATTTGCATTTTGGTTCCGCCTAAATTTATGTTGCTTGCGAGCACTATTAACAGCAACGTTATCACGAGGCTTGGGGCAATCCTTTAAGGAATGGTTATATGAACCACAATTGAAACAACGGGAATCTCCTACTACCTCCCTGGTAATGCCATATGGAAAGACAACATCAGGCTCTGAATGAGAGATAGAAAGGCATGAATAGTGGACAAGGAATGCCTTAAATTACAGTTTTAGAAGTCAAAAATAGTATCATTTGTAACAATCTTAAATCAAAGAGTAGATAAGTCCGAAGTCAGGGAATGAGTGCAAATACTGGACTTAATTAAACAATAAATAGTTTATAGAGACATGGATTTTCTTATACATAACTATAAAAAAGGCATTTATATAGCACTGAATGACATTTGGAAGCCAAACAAATTGAGGATTCATGAAGATAATTTATTTTTGGTCTTCTTTGAACATTAATTCCCGAATATTTGTTGCCAAAATAAATTAACATGAAGTGGGAAAACCCAAGCGACTCAATATAGACAAGTGGACTTGAGGGAATGTAATTAGAAATAGCAAAATAGAAGCAGAATTAGAAATAGAAGAACTAAACTGGAATTCAAATCCACAAACGCGTATGAACATCATCTCTTGAAATGGATAAGATTGCAATCCACTAACCATCCCCCAGCAAACTCAACAACCATGAATTGGGAGTTCAGCCAGGGAAAATTTTGCAGAAAAAAGAGATAACAGTGTTGTTCAAATGGGGAAAACGACCAGTAAACAAGAGGGAAATTTTAGAAAGAACAATAATCTAGAAAAACTAAATCTCCCAGCTCCTGGATTTTTGTATTTATTTGTTAAATATCATGATGAAGGGTTGCCATACAGTGTATGATCCTGAACTTTACTAGCCAAACCTCATCATTTACTCACATCTACACAGCTAAAATTTAGTTAAAGTTTGAGCATCATGTAACTACAACCCCAATTTTGTGCTTCTATGAAGGATGCAAGAATGGGGGAAAATATTGGAAGTATCATGACACTTGTCTACAGCTTTCTCCCTTAGCATACACTTTGGTTTTTTAAGAAAATAATCCCCCTGAATATGAGTTTTGAACTACATATTAGAAAATGCAAAAACATGCTCCTTACCACTGAATAACTGAAAAGGAGTCAGTAGAAGGAGTTTGAACAATAAATGGCCACTTAAATTATCCAGAAGTCAAGAAATCACAAAATATGGAACTTTAAATGGTACCCTTCCAAGTTATTAGAGTCATCTGCTGAAGTTAAGGCCAATGAGTATCCACGATCATAAAGGGGAACAGAATTTCCATCAAATCTAATCAACTCCTTGTTTTGTCCAATCCTTGTTTCATTCTTCATCCAAAAAGACTACATTCCAAAGAAAAAATTTGGAAAAAAGATGAGATGAATTCAAGAAAAAGTCTAGAAACATGTGTTACACCTCAGGGTTTGATTTTGTTGCATACCATGGCAGAAGGCTTAGCTGAACCAACTTGCACAGCTGGGAAGAATGTCTCCTCACCAGATTCTAGGACACTGCCAGAATCCTGAGTTGAATGAAGAAGGCAATCGTGACTTACATATGATGAAAATCTAATTCCCATTAATAAAGTTGCAGAGTGGGCACTAAATATGTGATAATCTCATTTCAGTCACAGCTAATAAGACAACATAAAGATTCGTAGAAAGTGAAAACCAAAGAATCAGACAGCAAAGATTGATATAAAGATTGTATAATGAACAGACAAGTGAGCACTTGTATAGGGCATTCCTTCAACTGTAGTAGTCAAGTAAAGAAGAAAGGTGTTGTAGCCACATATCACAAGTCAGAGATGATGCAATGGTTGTTAAAGGCCACATTTCTACAAAAAAAAGTTTTCCATTTAGTCTATCAATTTGATATTTATCATTTCGATCTATCCTTTGATTGGAAAAGTGTGGCATAACACATAAAACAAGTATTATGACACTAATAAGAATCTGTAACATTTTGAAGTTTGAGATATCATGGTGAGATGCATTTGCCTCATATGGTGTTAGTGTCAGTCTATCAACCAAGTTCCTCAAATCTCTCTCGCTCTCTATCTAAATACATGTCCTCTAAACCAGGACCACCTTTCCTTCAAGAGGGGACCCACTTCACCCTGGGGGACCTGAGGTTTCAGCCAAGTTTTTTGCTCCTCACCTTAGTCTGGTCAAATTGCAACTTTCCTGTCTAGAACCCGCCCACTTATCCCATCACTAGTACCCCCCTCTCCTCCTCTCACACGGACTATGGGAACAAAATTTCTGTAACAGCAAATGATGTGCATGTGCAAGTTTATGCTAGGAATATTAGAGCTCTCCAAAGATTGGCAGGGACTGATTCTCACAATTCACAGGCTTTACTTCTTTAACTCATTATGTTATTCTCTACAAAGGTTTTTCTTAGAAAGGATTTCATTTGAATTCGGTTAAACTCATGCTGACAATAAAACAAATTTGAGGCCAATACAATTTTCAAGTTTACACATTTTCCTTAAAAGCATAAAAAGTTTTCTCTTATTAACAATAAGGATGCAAGATGCTCACAAAACCCAACCTGCTAAAATAAAAGAAAATGAAGAAAGAAGAAGAATAAAGGAATCACTACAGAAGTTCAGACTGAAGAAAATTACAAATGATGGTGAGCAATTCTGGGTATGCCACTCTGACCATTGTTGTAACAACTCCTCAAGCTTCCTCTTACTATCTCTGAGAAAAGCAAGGCAAATAGAAATGAACACTTACTTAACAAAGGTTTAAGATATGGGTGGATTTTGACAAGTTAATCATACATGCCGTTATCACAAATAAATATCAGATAGGAATGAAATTCATCAGACGGCTTTATACTAACCTTGTTAGATGCTTATAAATGACTTGTACAGAGGATTGCTGCTCATCTACAGACAGACGAGGTCTCTTCACACCTGGTAGGGCTGGGAAATAAAATTAGGGAAAACATGTAACTTGGAATTAAACTGATTTGGATAGGAGAGGGCATTAGCAAACTAAATAAGCTATTTGTAGCAACAAATTTTTGGAGTTTGCAACTTTAATTCTTTTACAGATTGCTAAGTGTTGAAACTGTTGCAAACGAAATGAATGAAAAGGATACAATTTGCACTGGTCTCCTGACTGTTGACAAGAAATCCATTTGAATTAGGATCAAGAGGAACCCTTCTTCCTTGCAGAAGGCCAGCCTCCACATCAAGTTCAACTGAATGTTGGTTCTCAACCATATCATTATCAGTTGGAATCAAAAGTTGATTGCCTTTGCCTGAAAGATCACCTGAGCTCCCATGCCTCTTTGCATTGACTTCTTGTTCTTGGACATCTAAAGATTGAAACTCAACCTCACTGAGGTGACAACATGAATCATTTAACTCATCATTGCAACTCATATTTGGAGGGCTATTGGAAGCAGGAAGGTTGATTACATCCTCTGTTTCCATCTTTAGGAGATGATTCTTTTTTTTTTTCATTTTTCTGAAGACAAAATAAACCAAAGATCAAAAAGTTCACAATTTGAATATTTCATAAAAAAAAACCTCATCAGTTTCGAACTCCAACTATAAGAAACAATATCTCATGAAACCTTATCCCCTTACCCATGATTATTTCCTCCTGTGTGGGTTATAAGGGAAAAATGTGCAACATTCATATGTCAAATCAACCCGAAACTTTTCCCAAAAGACTCAAATAACAGTAAAATGCTTCCTAACAACTCTTTCTTTTTTTTTTTTTTTTTTAATTCCAAAATCGTTTAACTTCCCACAAACATCAGCAAACGCTACTATCCAGTCTCTAAACTTAAAATCCAAAAATTCAAAAAGAGAAACAGTAACTCTTAAACTTCCAGAAAGAGAAAACTTGAAGATAGACAAATAATGAATTATTAGGTTTCAAATTACCCGAAAGGCGACAGAAATTGAAGGTTCTCGGAAGTCAAAGAGGGTCCTTGGTGACCAAAATGCAATGGGGGGAAGCGAAGGAGACCGCACCAGGGAACGACGACGGGTGAGACAGATCTCAACCCCAGAGACAGAGAGAACGCTGGGTCGATAATGCGCTGAATCGGGGTTGGTCGTCAATGGGCTTCTCCCTCATGTTCAACTGTTGAGAGTTGACTACGTAATCTTAGTTCTCCAATACTACTAGAATAAAACCCCAAACTTGGGACATCAGTACTATGACCCATGTAAACCCGTGTATAGGAATCTTTACAATAAATATATATATATATATATTATATTTATTTGTTATATTTTTTAAAAATATTGTTTATTAAATATTTAATTGATAATTATTATTATTATTTTATTATAAAAATATATAATTAAAATATAAAAAGTCTTTTTGTATAAATTCATCTTCTGGTATATAATTTTTTAATTATATTCTAAAAAAAGAAAAGACTCAATGAATTAATAATATTATTCAATAATAATAATTAGTCTTTTTTATAAATTCATCATCTAATTTATAATTTATTTAATTACATTTTGAAAAAAAAATCCAATAGATTAGGAATATTCATTAAATTAAATATATTTATTTTTATATTTAATATTTGGTTATATCCTTTAAAAATTTATTTTCTATGATATTTAATTAATTTTTTTATTGTTATTGTATTATAAGTACATGAGAAATCTTTTTGAATAAGTTCATCTTTTAATATAATGTAATTTATCATTTAAAAACTCTTTGGAAACCAGAATGGTCAAGTGAATTCATTTATTTTAAAATATTTATTATATAATTTATATAAATTTTTAATATAAAAATTAAAAATAACATAGATAAGCGGTATACTAAAATTTCAGAATGAATGAAAAAAACTAAAATTTTTTCAAGATTAGAAGCTTACTTTACATTCATATATATATATATATATGTATATATATTAGATATAATCGTTTTTCTATCCTCAATTAAATGTCTCTGATTTTATGTTCCTAAACATAAATAGTTTTTAATATAAAATTCTATTATTAATCTTATATATTTATTGATTTATATTGGCTACATAATATTTCTACCACTATTTACAACAAACAAGGAGAACAAATGAGTGATTTTATAATGTATATATTATATAAAATTTAGTAGAATTTTTTTTTTCTAAATTTAATGAAATTGATATTTAATAGCATTTACCATACAAATATTTATTTAAAGTATTTAAATAAGCAATTCATGACTGAAAAGAGGCAACGAATGATAGAAAATATCCATTGAATGTTCGACATGATTGCATTTAGAGGAATATATCCCATCCCATGAATATTTTAAACAAAAGGAGATATGACATTAATTTTGAAAGAGACTGAAGCAATGTCTGCCTGCCATGACGAGGGTAATGAAATCAGATTCTGTGTATAATTTGAAACGTATAATTTGAAACTAACGTTTTAATACCCACCCTTCGAAACGCACATTTCCAGTAGGCCCATTTTAAAAATTCTTGATTTTCTCTGATCAACTAGGAAATGTCAAATCTGCATTCAAAACTGATCTTCTTGAGCACATTCTGCGCTCCCATCACCGAGAAGATAAAAGGGATTAAGAGCAATGACATCTCGGAGGCAACGACATTATTCTCACAGCAGAAGGTTGCAGTTTCTGATCAGTTTGTTGAAGAAAGTGTCCTCCTCCTTATTTGCATATTTTCCTTCTTCAATCTCTCTTCATTTCTTCTTTCTTTCTCTGGTTCATCCGATGGAAGTTCTGCAGATGAGGCACTGATGATAAGTCCTCTTGAACTTGAACCTGAGTTTGGTGGACTACCCTTGGGTTTGTTTTCAAAATTCTCTTCATCACTAGAACTCCGTACTTCAATGGGTTCCTTCCCCTTAGCCTTGGCAGTTGTTTCATTGTTTTCTTGCAAATTCTTGTCAGCACAGTCTTCACTGCTTTCATAAGATGACGTTTCTGTATCGCTGGGTGTGTGAAAGATAGTCACACTTTCTCTCCTTGTCCCTTGAAAAGAATAGCTTCTTGGTTTCAAATCATGCAGTGGCAGAAGGGATTTTGGCCTTAGAAAAGCACCATCATCTCTTCCCAGGCTATATGTTGTCGCGAGCTTTCTTTTGATTCCTTCTCTTTCTTTCACATATTTCCCCAGTTTATCCAGTACTTCGTTGCCTGCAACTTCCGCTGACGCTTTTTGCTCAAGCTCTGAGATAGACCTATCATATGCTCTCTTCTGGAGCCGGAGAGAATGCTGAAGGGAAAAGGAGAAGTAAAATGTAATATGAAAAATAAACAAGCTGCAGCAGATTTAAGCTTCACATAAGCAGTGGTTTTTAGGATGCAAATTCTGATATAAGTTTTAGCTTCCATCCCATCAACTCGACACAAATTGCAAAATCTTTCAACTACATTAATTGCTTCTGTCTATTTCTCTTCCTTCTAGGAGACAACATGTTTGGTTATTTCCTATCTGCCACATAGTAAAGAAACAAGCATATCTAATGAACCTGGCAATGAAAAAGGAGTTTACATACTCTCTTTTCCAGGAATTTTCCAAGCCCTTGACTCTGAAGCTTCTTTTTCTGCCAGAATGTGCAACAATAACTTACCAACGCAGCTAATATTATCATTAAGGTAGATTCAATCAACAGAAGTAACAGAATTGTCTTCTCATCACCTGAAAGAGGGAAACAGAAAGCAGCTTTCAGCTGTCTAAATGGTGCAATATTATAAAATGAAACAACATTATCATTACCTGTATAAGGACTAATATTCTTGGATCTAATTCGTGAGCAGCTGTAGGTAAACTTTTGACCTGTAGAGAGATGAGAAAACAACAGGGAAATACGTCACTAAGAAACTACCTTTTGATGTATTATTTCAGCTGTATGAAGGCAAGTTAATGGAGAAACATAGAATGTTACTTGTGCTTCTACACGGCAATGGGCTGCCCATACCTGCACAACAATGGACAATAGTGAAGTTTCAAGTATTATTAGTTCAGTGAAAAATGATAGCTAAGCTTACTGTTGTTCCACTGGTTCGTTATTCATATCAGAGAGCAGAAACCTCAAATTGACAATGAATCTAAAACATACTCAATCTCTTCCTTGATGATCTGAAAGGCAAAAGGTTGTGGGAAGAGTAAATAGGCTGCAAGAAACTTTTGTGTCAAACTAGTTTAGATCCCAGGACGAAAACATACTCCTACTGAAAGTGCATTTTCAAATTGACACTCTAGATTGATTTCTTAACAGAAGGGCTTCTTGTTTCAAGGTCAGAGGAAGGACAACTAAATGAAGATTATATTTAGAAAATGAGAGAAGGTAAATATCATTTTGCTGTCCGGACTGTTAAGGTTGGATCAGTTCAGGAACACGACCAAAAGTAAATGCATGAAAACTCACTTGATGCTGCCAAAAAATGTAGAAGTACAGTCTCATCCAATTTGAAATATTTAAGATCACTCTGAGATAGGTTGGACAGATGTTGACCTACAAGCAACAAAGGATATAAGAAATCAGAACCATTCTTAGGCAAAAGTCCAACCTCAAGTCTGAATTATTCACACATCCTTATAAAGATGCAAAATATCTCTACAAGAAAGAGCATTCTTGATTAGCTATTGTAATTTATTACATGAGCAATGGGCATAACTGTATGGCTTGACAGGGTTTGAGAACGAAAACAATCACAACTACCAGGAGGATAACTTTCAGACCAGTGGATTGATCCAGTTGCAGGAACAAGCAATTTGAACATGATACCCTTAGGCTTCAATGCTGAAACAAAATTGAAATCCCCAATTATGTGCTCAACTTTCCCTTCCATCTTTGTCTGAGAAATATAAACTGCAAACCCTGAGCAATCAACAACTGGACTAACTTGGATGACAGATCCCAGGTCAGCAACTCTGGGGAATTTCTTGCAAACTCCAGATGGTGAAAATGAATATAGAGAACCATCAAGTGAGCCAATGGATATCCAACCTGATACATCAATATCAGAATAACAGAAAAAAAAATACCGCTGTTAAAACCCCACTCAGCTTTTCTAAATTGAGTATCACATCCCCAAAAGGCATTTCTTTGATAAGTTGGACAAAGATCACTTCTTTACCATTGGATTGAACAGCTGGTGCATAGTCCTCCGAGCTCAACGGTCCAATGCTTGCCTGCCAAAGAATGTTACCAGTAGAAACATCTAGTGCCAGCAGGAGAGATAGAGTTGGCAAAGTAACATATAAGATCCCGTTGTTCGCAGGAGTAACTAAGTACTTTTTGTCAAAGGAACTAAAATCCTTGATCCATTTGAAATGAGAATTACGAATGGACAATGAATAGAGCTCCCCTTTATTATTTGAAATCTGCAAGGAAAACTTAGTTGCTTTCAAAAGGAGAAATCGTAGATTGAGCATCCATGGAAGTGTCATATTCTGAGACCTAATAAATTAACAGCATCAAAACGTAAATCCACCAAACATCAATATAAACAATTAAATGTAGATAAATATATTGCATTGATCATTCAATTTCTACTTTCTGAATCTGGACAAAGAGTCCTATAGTAATCTATTTGAAATCAGAAACTTTCAGTTCTCTAGTTCCCAAAAGTTCTTCCAACAAATGACACTGGAACGATCAAGTTTATGTCTTAATTAAAGTGCACCAAATGCACAAATTTAGAAATTTAGCTAGAACTGTTGGAACTTACATAAATGGCAGCTTCACAATGGTCTATGACAGGGACAGACCAAAAATAACAGTCAGTGATATTTTTCCCACAACCTTGACGATATCCATGCCGATAGAGCACAGGACCAGCACTCCAAAGTAGTCTTCCAGGAAACCGATAAGCAAAGAGTCCTCTTCTTTTTACATTTATGATCAAGCACGAACTAGATATGCTTACAGCCAGGCCAATGATTTCCCCTGCCTCCGGCCCAAAGACCACTTCTACAGCAGATATGTTTAAAGTATTAACTCTCAGTACTCGGTTTTCCGCAACCAAATAAATCTGCAAAACATGCAAAAGTTAACTTCTAAGGAATGTTGGAGAAATAATTCACTTTGTCCATATTGAAATATTCTCCTCAAGTTTAAATCTCCACAAAAAAAAAAAAAAAAAAAAAAAAAAAATATTGCAACTGGTTAAAAAAGAAAGATGAAGAAGACTTGAATCCAACAGAAATATTTAAAACGGAAAAATTGATGAATATTCCGGTAATCATTAGTAAGAGCTAGGGTCAGAAACAACAAAAATTTTCAGTGGTTTGAGCAGAAAAGATCAAGCAATATGCCTAACCTTTCTTGAAGCACCATGAACAGGAGAAATATTGGTATTGCAAGCATAATTCAGATGTATTTTCCAAGCAATGGAGCCATTTTTCTCAAAAGCAAAAAAGTTCTTCTGTGAACAGGTATAAATTTGCCCATCTTCTCCAATCAATGGTTTGGCAAGCTTGTTAGAACCTCTCCTGACTGTATTTTGAGCTGACACAAGGATTACAAAAAGAAATGTAATAACTAAGGAGAAATTTCTCCTAACAGGAACTTGTAACAAATACATAGAAAGCACACACCCAAAAATTAGATAAGTCTTGAAACTGTGTGCTTAATAGAGAAGTAAATTGCTAGTCCTATAAACAGGGCAGTCAGAAGAGATGCCTGCTGAACTTCAATATGCAAAACCATAGCCTACAAACACAGGCACGCCAGGAGGAGAGGAGAGATGCTCACACGTTCAGGAGCGGAAGTTACAAACCGTACAAGCATCACAACCGTCCAAAACCGCCAGTACAATGGAGCGGGAAAAAAATGTGGATGGGCCGTGTTTACTATAAAATCTTTTGAGGTTATGACCCAATGGGCAATAACTCAGGCTGTTTGTCATATCCCATTACTCAAGAGAAATTTACTGGCAGTTTACAAGCCCACAGTCTACTCATCGCATAGAAAACATCGAGTATTCTTGGGATTAATTTGGGACGAAAATCTTACCCATAGGTGGAGTTTAGATTTTAAGAGTTTACTATGAATTGTTTCTAACATGGCCTTTCAGTCCCGAAGTGAACTGATGATCTCTTGTAAGCCTATAAAGTTAAATTAATCGACATTTGATAAAGATTAATTAATCACGCATGTTTAATTTTTTTTTTTTTAAAAAGTGATCGGATAAATAAAATTAAATATATATATATATATATATATTTATATATACATGTAGCATAAGATAACATTATAGGATGCACTAATACAATATTATTAAATTTTTTAATAGTTAAAGTTTAAATCAATTATATATTTTTTATTTTTAAAAGTAGAATTTTTAATAAAATTTTATTTTTTATAAATTATTATACATTAAAAGAAAAAACTAAACTCTAATAATTAATCAAATTTAATTTTTATTTTTAATAAAACAATTGAATTTTAACTTTAATGATTAAAAAATTAACAATACTACATAATAATACACTCCTTAACATTTTTGTATATATATATATTGAATACATTCACATCGTTTAAAATCATTATAATTATAAACATAATTTTTAGAAAAAAATTCTGTGCACTTATTTTTTTATATTTGATAAATCAAATACAATTGACAATTGAATATTGAATTAACAACAATTATACAGAATCCCAAATAACTGTCACCCTAAAACCTATATAATAATATAAAGGCGGGGAACCAAAGCCAAAGGACTAGTACTTTACAACGGTGAAATGAAGGTATTCTAATTAGCTGTTAAGCTAAAAGGGGCTGATTCTGCGAGCTAATATCAGCAGAATCTCTGGAACAAGCCGTCTTCGAGGAGGTGCCATGGCATCCCTTGCTAGAGCTTCTTTGTCACCGGCATGTATGAATGCAACAACACTATCAAATAGATCATCTTTACCACCTCTTAGAGGATCCTGCACAAGAAAAAATGACATTTCGCATTGATGAAATTTATGTCACTTCGGAGGGAGGAAATGGTTTGTTTTCATGTTTGGCCGAAGAAAAAATGAATGTAATACAATCCATACCGTTTAATCTAAGTTATAGGTAGTTCTTGCAAAAACATCAAGCTCAGATTCATTTGAAACTCAAACATCCTGGACTGACTAAATTTAACATAAAAGTACTCCCAGTAGGGAAAAGAAGAGAGAGATAACGAAACCAAGAAAAAAGTCCCATTCTCATGCAAGAGCAAAATTTTATTTGAGTTACCATTAAATAGCCAGACCAGGGTTGAATGAAGTCAGTCTGTCTTAATAAATCTTGGTCATATAAAGCTCTAAAATTTATGGCAAATGGGATGGATATATGCAGTAAATCAAATATTCCGTACTTGGAGAAATAAATCTGTATGACTTTTTCCATCAAACAGAACTAGCTCAGCTTGAGCCCCAGCTCTCTGCAGAGCCTCCACGAAAGCTTTGCTGCAGTAAGCAAAAAGTTCGCTGTCATATAAAAGTTCCAAAAATAAAAATGATCTAAAAATTTGATATTAGATTTATCAGAAGGTTCCATTTGCTTCTATCTCCAGCACGTAAAATAATCAACATGGCAAGTGCAACTTCTATCTAACAATATTGATCCTGTTTCACAGATTCATGGCAACATCATGTATAACTATGCAAACTTTGATAGACAAAACAGAAGCATGAAAAGCAACTGTTCAGCATTGCATATGCCCAATTCCTTCAATCCCCCCTCCCAAAAAAAAAAAAAAGCATAAACCAAATATTCAAGCAGCTTATGATCATTGAAAAACTGTAGCAGCTTTCACATGCGAATATTATTGTATCCAGTTTGTTTTGTATGGACAACAATTTTCCTTTTTGTCAACTTTAACCGTGACTAGTTGTCAGGTTAGCTCAACACATTGTTCAAGAGAGTATGCAGCCACCTGGATGGAGGAGAAACTCAAAAGGAAGGGAAAAAAGAAGGGCAGAATCATACAACAACCAAAAAGCAAAAGATCTCTTCAATCATGAAAACTCAACCGAGTTAAGACTATATAGTCATGGACACAATTAGAAAACACAAATTTTACTCTAACACGTGCAATTCAAACCTATCAAACTAGAGGCACACCCTAGAAAGTTCCTGCAAATATGCAAAATATCTGACATAAAAACAAAAAACTTTGAGGATTTCTACATCATGGCATAAAAGTAGTTTCAAATTCAATAGAATCATTTTCAAAAGATAAATATGACAAACCTTGCATCAGATGGTATGGAACTATCTATAGTGCCATGGAAAAGAATAACATGAGGTAGCAAAGAGACGGAATTTTCAGAGCTCAAGCCCCGTACAAGGATTTCTGGTGAAAACTGCTTCAAGGATTCCTCCCCTTCCATTATACTGCAAGTTGAGGATGAAAAATCAGCTAGTAAGATTAAAAAATGCAAGAAAAGGTTGTAGTAAGTTTGTGACTACAAATGTATCATCATCTAGAACACCATATGTCAAAGAAACCTTAGAAAGATGGAGCGGTACAAGCCTCGAGTATGGAAATGATCAACTAAGCTTGGCAAATTGTACCTGCCAGCAAAGCATTTAAATCTCATTGGCTTTATTAATGCAATATCTATTGGAAAAAGGACCCTCGCACCCCCACAAAGAGAGAGAAAATAAAGGGACGAAGGAAAAGGACACAGGAAAGTTTAAACAAGAAACAAAAATGAGAAAAAAGATCACTATGTAAACTTAACAGGGGAAATCGAGATAAAGAAGAATTTATTTGGCCCCTGAACAAGATGAAAATAGAAAAGTGAGCGCTTCATGAATGACACTTACCCGCCCGATAACCCAAAATAAGCTTTTAACTGAGAGACAGACCAGGAAATGCTCTCTCCTCTACCTTCTCTAATCGCCTGGTGCACGAGAACACAGGAAGAAATGTGTGCGCCGGCTGATTGGCCCATCAGATAAATTCTGCAGCAAATAACATGCAGAAAAAGTTAAAAATAGGACATATTGGGACATGAACCCCCATCAAACAATGAAACAGATAAGCCACAAGTATCCAGTTTTTTTGCTTCGCTCTCTCTTAGGCAATCTTAAGTCCTGTAAGAAGAAGCTTGTTGAACCTTGGGAGAAAACTATATTGAACAGAAAAAGGTGTATGTCAAGTGAGATAATTGCATCTGCTGTTAGACTGGAAAGTTATCCAGAAAGCACATGGTGATAACCCCCTCCTCTTATATGCACTACCAACGGTTTTCCATCTTCCCTATCATATTTCATAGGAAGAATATGATATTAAAACCCTAATCTGCTGAGCTTTTAGACAACTGGGAGATTTTCATAAATAAATATAACTGATAATAAAAGTAGTTTGCGGGGCAGAAATTAATTCAGAATAAAAAATAAGTAAAGTTTGTAACCCAAGCTTTCAAGTACCAATTAAAATGAAATTTGAAACTTGCTTGAACATATTTATGCAGGAGTCGAGAGTTACAAATTGCCATCAAAATCTACTTTTACATGTATGCTGTAAATATTTTCAAGCAACTTGTTTTCAGAATTCCTAAAATGCTGCCATTTCAAATATTCCACAAATGCAAACATACAGGATTCCTACTGAAGCAAATAAATTTTTTTATACTAGGAAATCTTATACCTGTCTGGGTCACCTCCATACTGAATGATATTGCTGCAAACAAATCCAATCCCTTGTGAAACATCATTAACCATATCACTAATTGTCCCCTGTGGAAAATTCCTGTATAATAAATCAGCATTTGAGAGTGAAATATGAAAAAAATAAATGACAGATAGAAAAAAAGACATGTGAGAACATAGTGATAAATTTTATGTTTATGTTGGATATTGTAAGCAAGATACAGATCCTCAACAGGACCAAAACGACAAGGAACTTTTTGAGAGCTGCAAGTTGTAAAACTCAAATGCACGAGATTGACGGATAGATTGGTAAACAAGGTTGTATGAATGGTCTAATAATTCTAATTTCAGAAACTCAAAAATTCTCTGGAATGTTCAGACAGAACATGGTGTTCTGGCTCTAATAAAAATCGCTTAATGTTTGGCAACCAAGCACCTAATCAGGAAAAAATAAAACAGAATAGAGCAGTGACAACATACTCCAAGTAATTTATGCTCTCTAATAAATGCTCCTGTTGATAATTAAAAATAATCTCTCTGGGAAATTGAATTTCCCTGAGAAGTGAACAAGCAAATACTATCTAGGACCTGGGTAGATAAAGAACGAAAAGACAAATTTTGCGATAAGAATACAAGGGTATCCTGAGATGAAGACTAAGCTCATGCTATTCTAAGAAAACTAATGTTTTTTTGCAAAGTGATGTGTCGCTTCAGATGCACCTGGTGGTAAAACTCTCTCAGATACATATTGATGAGTAACTAACTTTAACAACCTTAATCTGGAAAACTAGATCAAGACATACTGAAGCTACAACAGCATCAGTTACCTGTAATCTAGGCATGCCACTATGATGTCTCTTTCAGCTAACTGAAGACCAAGGAGAGAGCCCCAGGCTTTGTACCTGCACATTGAACAGATACATGATCAAATATTAGAATTGCTTCATTTCCAGGAGAAATGTTCTTTTCTGTAGCCTACCAAGCAGCAAGGAAAGAAAATGAGCCATTGTCAGTTTCCAATGGACTTCCTTCTAAGAGCTGGGAAAGGAAGGTTGTCTGAAAGCCTAATTTACTCTTCTTGATGGCAATTGGTGTAAAATTTTCTACCTTATTACTGAAATGGACTTCCATATGCCCCAAAAGACACTGTAAGTCATGTGTGAGAGTTACATGGATTACAAATATTGTTTTATAATAATTCCTTATCCTTGCAAAGATTAAACATATTATTAGAACATAAGTGCAAGGTCAATAAAATAAAGTATAGGCATGTTCAAACTTTTAACCAAAAGAAGGTTTTTTATTAGCTCTGTTGTTTCAGGAGAAAAAAAGGGAAATTTTTTATATTAGAAGAACTGAAGATATTGTCAAATGCACAAATGTATCCTATGGTGGCACGAGAAGAAAGAAAAAAGGAAGAAGAATAAAGAACCTATTTGAGTATCAAATCACTAGGCAGATAATGAAATGGTGTATTCTGCATGACTTACCCAATAATCCAGGCTCCACCAGTCACAAAGATTACCACTGGCTTTCGGCTACCACCATTTGCAGGCAAATATAAATCCAACCTGTAACACTTGCCTAACTTTAGGTTCAACTTAAGAAAGTTTAAGTGCAAAAAACAAAAACAAAAAGGAAAAGGGGCAATGAATAAGAGAAGTACTACCTATTCCGTGGCTGATCTCCATAAACAATACTTCGAAGTACGTGGCATGAAAAGAAATAAGAGAATGCAACTGCAAGAATAGAAAGTTGCACTTCATTAGGTTGACAGCTACACCTTGGCCATGGAACTAGGAATACAATCTATACATGCTAGAAAAGTAATAGTTGCAATTTCTCAAGACAGATAACTGTAGCTGTGAATACCATTTACAAAAGTGCAACAAAGAAATGCCCAAGAAGTCAGAGTGCAACCAAAAAATGCTCAAGGAGATGGTCAACCATATTTATAAATGAAGTTTTCAGCAAAGTGCCTTGGATACATTGTTTACTACAAGGGATTGGTGAAAAATAAAATTTTAACTATTTTCTCCTAATGATAAATCAAACATTGGAAAAGAAACCCTTTTTCACTCTCTAGCTATACAAAGGTACAAGGCAGTCACTTGGTAGCTACCCTGGAGAAAGCCAGGCATGAGCAACATGGCATACAGTCCAAGAGCCAGAAGTCTTGTGATCCACCGGTAGCCTACCCTGCATAAAATGAGTGATAAGAAAGCAGATATCAGGAATTTCAAAACTGGAAGTGATAGTACAGTTTCTTTTCTTTTTTTTTTTTTTTGGGGTGGGGGGTGGGGGTGGGGGGCAATGAAGAAAGTGAAGGCAGAGGTAGTTCAGAAGACTTAAAAAGGCAACCACTCCTCCATAAGCAAACCAAGAACCATGAAATGGCTTCAACCATATTCATTTCAATTTGTACCAAGCTAGCTATACCCATATATGACTCAAAAAGTCAGCAAGTGACTGATTTTCTGGTTGAGTTAAAACTCATTAGTCCTCTCAATTACTTCAGGAAATCAAGGTTGTATTTGTCAAGTTATTTTAGCTCTATTGTCTGTTGCATAGCTCTTAATACTTGCCCTCTTATCATATTATTCTCCAACATAAATTCAGCGTATACAGTCAGCATGAGTTTAATGTAAATATGCAAAATTTTCTAACCCTTTATATCATCGGCATTTGAACCTGATGCAGCCTACCCAAAATGCCATAACGCTGCAAGCCAAAATAACAATCCTTCTCTAGCATATCATAATTTCTATTATAAAGGAGAGCAAGGGGGCAATTTTACAAGAATTTTTCACATGTAAAAAGATATGAGGTCTTGCACTGATAAGTTTGGACAATTATTCTTGTAAAGGAACAAAAAAAGAAACAAAAGCAGTTCTAAATCATTGGCCCAAATTCTTAATAATAATACTAATAAGAAGAAGGTCAATTGAATTAAAAAACATGTTGTGAAGAGGGTAGAGATTGCAAAATATACCCGAGGTAACTAAGAAGCTTAAAACTAAGGCTGGTAACCAAGTAAGTTTCAGCAGCAGCATGGCAGACATCACGACCAAACGACTGCTGCCGAGCTGGAGCAGACAACTTCTTCTTAACCGCTCTCCTTCTGGGCTGTTGTTGTTGTTCATCACTGACATTAGGAAAGAGAGGCTCATCCTCCTCCCTCTTCATGCCATCACCAAAAGACTTGCTGAAATGAAGACCCGCAGCCACAGACTTCTCCATCTCCGGCAAATTCTTATACTCGTATGAATTGAAGTAGCGTGTCAGCTTATACGGATCTGGGGATCAGATTCTTCCAATTATAATAAAAGGAATAAAAAATGACAAATAATTATGCGAAATAGCGAAATGAATGATGAGTAGCGTGTAGGAGAACGTGTTTTGCGTCAGAACTGTAACAGAAAGGTATCAAATCATGCAGTTGAAATGATGAGCGGTGAGCTCTGCCTTGTCATTTATCACTTCCGTTCTCCTTCCTCCGGCATTCGTTGCCGCTAATGAACTCCGGATTTGTTTGTTCGGCAGCGATATTCTTTATTTTATAATAAAAACAAAAGGCAATTGCGAATTCGGGGTGTGTGCGTGCGCCACTTTAGCGCGGCTGTCCTGTTTGCCTGTTCTGTTACCGTTTTGGTCTTTGAATTGACCCCGCCCGCCCACAAACCTCACATCTCCACGCCTGGGTAAACCTTATTATATTACATTATTATTATTATTATTACAACAAAAAGGACAATGATAAAAAACCAACTCTCCTTGGTTTCATTTACCATAATTAATTCATGGTCACTAAATGTTTGTTCAAACTTCAAACAGTCCTGGTTTTCAACCTACCCCGGAGATTAAATGACCCGACCCGAAGCAGTCGTATTCTAACAAACATACCTTTTTAGAATAAGAATACTACGTCCGGGTGTCAAATTAAGAATCCTAAAATGGACAGAGCAATAAAACAATGGAATATTAAGGCCATGAACTTTCCTTTCCTTTCCTTTCCTTTCCATACCATACCATACCATACCATAACAAACGAGAGTGAGGAGATGCTTGGAACCTGGGTTATAAAAAAAAAAAGAGATGCAAACTGAACTTTTTTAAAAAAAGAAACTCCTTTCTCGAGAAGTGTAAAGGGAAGATTGTCGGGACGGATCCAGATGACCATGAAGCGGCAAAAGATTAAAAAGAAAATAAAAACCCCACACGGCTTCTGTTGCGTGTTCTAAAATGATGCATTACTTTCCATCAACAATGCTAGAAGAATCCGCGTGTGGGGACTAGAGTAAACATGATATGATATAGCTGTACCGTCTGTACCGTACCGATCTGGCGGAAAGATACATCTGCATATTGAATTAAATCACCATCATGCTATTTTAGGCAAACCAGACACCGATCCAACCCAAGTGATTGATCCGGGTTTGTCTGTTACCCACCAGCAATGCCGCAACCATACAAATGTCGATACACAAAATTACAATGAACCATCAAATGACAATCACTATCTCCTTTCTGGATAAAACTTTGGGTTTACAGAAAAGAATTATGAAAAAAGAAATACAGAAAAATTGTCAAATTGAACAACTGGAAATCAAGATATCAACTTTCAGTTGGAACCCCGTACTGAAGCAATTTTCCTGGAAGTTATCATATTAGTGCTTATCTCAAACAACTAATGTTACTGCAGAGGAGTTACAAAACTTAACAGTGGAAATTCTCATTATTTATAGAGTTTTTCCTTTGGGAAAGTAAATCAAATATGTTGTCAGCATCTAAGTAAACCATTGCTAGTGGTTCCACCAAGCAAATTCTCCAGGGGGGAAAACCTGCTTGTATTTAGTTGTGCCTTTTTCTTTAACGGAAAAATAAAGGGTTCTTGATAGAATTCTGCAGCTATTGCACTAGATCTTCCCTCTTCTAATCTCAAGGCTTTCACCTCAACCACCATCTCTGAATAGCTGAAAGAGGCGTTTTCAAGAATGGAGCATAGCGTTGGATAAGTGGATTGGCCGTCCTACCAATCCTAGCCCATGCACTTTGATGGTAACTGGCCGTAGCAGGAGCATGATACATGAGCTTTAAAAGCTGCAAGAAATCCATTATGTTATGAATTTACAATTCACTTTAATAACAACCTACCAATGGCAATTACTAAATTGCATAATGCTCAAGAAGACTAAAGTAACTAGTTTGGAATTTGCATATTAGTAAATTGTCTTGGGTTCCTGACATGGCTGTGTTTCCTGTTTCCTTATTTATTTAATTATTTTTTTGTTCTTTCGGTTGGGGGGGGGGGGGGGTTGGAGTGGAAAACCATGCCAGCAATGCTCGTTCTTCAGAATAGATAAAACCAAAAAGAAAAAAAACAGCAAATGAGTTCATGTGAACATGGGACATATGAGACAAACCTGCCAGTACATGAATGCCTGTATTATATTGCGCTGCCACCTGCACGTCCAAAATGTAAATTTCAGCAACAGTAACAGAAAGGGATATTCAACAACCATCAGATTGAGTGGAATGGAAAGGCACTGAGATACTCACGAGAAAAGAGCCATGATAAGAATAAAACCATTTCCAATCTCAGCTTGTGAGGAAAGTATATTAATGGTAGTTGTGTTTGATTCTATCCAAACACAAGCCTCTTCCAAGTACTTCCTGAAAACAACCCAGAAAAAGAAGTCAGTATCATGGATACGCAACTAACATTTAACAAAGATGAAATGAGATTGATGGTCATCCATATTTAACTTCAAAACAGAAAGCAGACAACACTACTGCATACCATTATGTGATTAATTTCAAACAATTTATTGAAATTTGATTATCCAATTTCTCATACAGAATCCTTCCAGAGAAGGCAGATGAGTAACTTTCATTCCTTCAGCTATTTTCCTTTGTTTGTCATTAGAGTTAATATTGCTAATACAAGTATTTTCTTTTAATTTTTTCCACACTGGGTGTAGAATTAGGGAGAGTGGACAAGACTTCCATACCTGTACAAGGTAGATCTACTAAAATTCCTCCGAAGGAACTTTGCAACATTTTCAGCTGCCCGGCACAATATGGGAATTAGAGCAACTGGGAAAAAATAGAAGATCAGCAAACTCCAAGAAATAAACGAACAGCAAAATTGGGGAGGGAAAAAAGAAAAGAAAATTAAGCAGGAAATTTACATTTGAGGTACAAATTTGAGGAAACAAAAGTTAGGCAGTAAATGAGGTAGATAAAATCCTTGGTAACAAGTATCGACTGAAGCCACACTTGCACTGCCTGTAGATTCCAAGCCCTTGGTTTCTGCATGAAACAACTAGTAAGCAGCCAAAGTTGCAAACTTAACATTAAGGAACCAAAATGAATTAAACTGCAGCAGTTACCCCATATAATGAGTACAGAGAAGACAAAGAAGCAGCAGCCGTTCCAATAAAGGATAGCCGATATGCCCTCATGGACAGATTTCTTGGTAAAAGAGGAAGGGTTGCAAGAAAGGCCACAACAAACACCTGTAGGGAAAAGCAAAAATAACCATAAACATAACAAGTCATCAAACTGCCAAGTAAGTTGTAGCTTTATTAACTTTGCAGCATTGCATTTCTTTAACAAGAAATAACAAAGAGCAATGTACTTACAAAAATTGAACTGGAAGAACCTAAAAGGTCTACTATTTACAAGTAGTTAAATTAATGGAAATGTTGACATAACAGCCAACAATTAAGTTTACATTGCTCTTGACCAGTTCACAAGTATGCTTAGATTTCAATAGAATACACATACCCAGGCATGGATTGAAAACTGTATAGTCTGTCGATCCCATCTCAGAGATGTTGAACTAGGAGCTGTAGTTGTAGATGGTCCTGCTGTTCCACTAGTTGACCCTATAAAGGATTCAAATGGATTCAGTTAAAACAGAAGTCCCAATTATTTGGAAAAGGTTCCAACTGCATGTGCACCCACGTAGTAACAGAAAATAACATTGCCTACGAACTCAGTCCCAGAGTTTTAGAAAGCAACTATCATTGTATTTAAAGTTTTTTGTAACAGAAAAAAGCAATCTAGAGTTCCATTACGTGGTTGTGACCGATCATTTGAAGCAGATGATGATGAAGGTTGTCTTGCTGATGATCTAGCAGGCTGAGAGGAATTGCCAGCATTCATTGGTTCAACAACCAGATCAGGGTCCTGGGAGCAAAGTGATATATTAGCAACACCAAAAAAGGAGCTCTCCCAGAGATTAACGTGTATGGGAAATAATAATAATCATGAAACCGTTCATAAACCCCAAATTAGCACATGAAAAGTGAATGATTAAGCACAACAGAGGACTGCAATTTAACTTGATGCTGGCTAAGCAGTCAACATGATTCTTAGGCCAACAATGATGAAAAGAAACATCAGAATCTTCTTTTGTGACCCCACGATGGTTAGTGTAGCTCAGCAGAAACTAGCCAGTATCCAGTAAAAAGACCTTCAATGATCGGAAGCCTTATAACAGTTGTTAGTCCGTCATTCTGAAATATGTTAAATCTTCTTCAATCGAGACTCTAAGAATGGTTAATGTGTTTGGTAGACAGTAGCCCAGATCCAGGAAAGCCTTGAGAAATGGAAACTTTGTAACTGGTTTTCATTTATCATTTGAAATATACTACTTAAAGTACCATATGAATTTCCTTCTATCCTAATTAAAGTACCATATGAATAAATATTTTTTCTTTCCAAAGAATATTTAAACTTGAAACATTCTCCAATTGGTCTAATTCAGTCTGTTGGAGGTCTTCTAAGAATTGATTAATTAATTTCAAGAATTTGACAAGAAAAAAAAATGATAATGTTGTTAGTGTCATAGAAAATTTAAGGTATGAGAGGGAAATACAAAACAAACATCATTGACAAGAGAAGTGAGCTTATGATCATGGAAACAGAGAGAGTAGCTACAACATGGAAAGAGAAATAAGCATCATGACAAACTCCACAGCAGTGTGGAAGCAGCTGTTAGTTCATTAACTTACATGAAGAAAAAAAAAACAAAATCAAGAGGAAGAGGAAGCATACAGTTGGATTATTGTATCATACCTTACTAGAAGTACCAGTAAATTCCAGTCCAACTTGACGTACATTGACATTAAATTGAAGAAAAGTAGAAATACAACAACTAATAGCAAGTTTATCTACACAAAAAATTTAGAAAGTCCATGTTACATGAAGATGATTCTTAACAATCTCTGACTTGTAGAAGTACAATCACCAGAATACGTAAATGAATAATCTGAAACAATTACTAAAATTTTTCTAATTTTAGAAAATACATCAATTTAGATCAAGATCGCTTGATGAAGAAATCTTATTTTCAAACCTCAAATTCGTCATATCAACATCCATTAATAATCGAAATCTCGGTTGATGCGGACTTAGAGAAGAAATTATACGAACTCGGAACCTAAAATAAGATTAAGGAAGACAAGAACAACAAACCCAAGAATAAACACATACTCCACAAACCACAGAAACCAATGCACCCCCTTTTTTTTTTTAAGCCAATTACTATAAAATAAAATAAATAAAAATCACGAAAATCAAGAATTCCAAAACCCAAAATCACTTACATCCTCAAACCCCAATTAGCCAATAAAGGGAAGTTCAATCTGATAGAGCAATAAACCATCCACAAAAAAGAATAAGGTAGAAATTTAACAGTAAATGCTTCCAATAGAGTAAAAGAACCAGGACTATTGAAGGTAGTAATCAACAGATGTGGTTTGTGTTGGTCAAGTTCCATACTATGTAGCGTTGGTAGAACTTGAGTTTGAAATGATCGACGACGTCTGGGCGAGAAGCCATATGAGGAGGGATGAGTACGTTGGACCAATAATCCGCCCATCTTGAGTCGTTCTCGTAGTCGTAGGCCGCCGCCGCCATCTTCTTGAACTGCTGTGAATCCTCCCCTCCGCCCATCTCTCTTTCTCCTTCTCTTTCCTATCACTCGCTGACGAGAGAAAGAAGGAATCAAACGACGACTAAAAGTCGTACTTGTCCCCGGTTCTTACCGCTGCGACTCTTAACCTTGCAGTTCAATTTTTTTTTTCCAGACAGTAATATTAATGGTAAAGTATATAGTGGTAATTTCCTTGCAACTTCTGCAGTTATCCTTACTGGTTTCGACGAGAATTCAGATGTGGTTTTCAGTTGCAACGACGCCGTTCATGATCCTGTTTTTCCCTGATCCCTCAAGAATGCTAATCAAAATTAATTCCACCCTAACAATAACTCTATTAAAATATTAAACTTTTGTTTTATCTATTGAAACCTTTGATTTTTCCTCATCATCCTATTAAACTCGTGAACTTTTATTTTTATATCATTAAACCATTTAATTTGTCATAATCAGTCTATTAAACTCATAAACATTTATTTATCTTAATCAAATGAATCCTTAATATATCTCAAATCATTCACATTAACTTTTCACATAATAAATATACTTTATTTTTCATCTTTTGTACTTATCATTCTTTTCAGTTATAGAATAATTTAAAGTAATGTTTTCATAACTAAATTGAATATCAAATTGAAAAATTTACTAGTTCCCGTTTTAATAGTACAACCATAATTAAATCACAATTGAAACCCGGTTAGATTAGAAAAATAATAATTAAAAAAATTATTTTAGATAATAATTACTTGTTACCAATAGAATGTAATATATTAATTTTTAGTGTCAATAAAATTTAATAAAATTAATTTAATAGTTTTCTAAAAAAATTATTTTAAATAAAAAATTATTTTTGAAATAATTAAATAAGTAGATATGTAATTTTACTGAAATATGATTTAATGTTAAAATATATTTATAATTTCTGTTGAAATTTGGACTAGTTTCAACCAATTGTGTGATTACATAGTTTTATATGAATAATTTGAGGTATATCAAGAGTTTAATGGGTTAAAACAAAATTTCAAGGAATTAATAGATTAATTATAATAAGCTGAAGGGTTTAATAGTGTAAAATAAAAGTTTAAGGATTTAATAAGTTTGTTGTTACAAGTTGAGGGGTCTAATAATACACTAATTAACCATTAGTAGTTGATAAAATTTCATTAGGGGAGATTGACTTTATTTTTTAATAACGAGTAGTTTGTATTAAAATTCTAATTAATTGAAGAAATGGAAGTTTTAATTAATATAGAAATAGATTCTTTAAAATAAATGGAATATTCCAATCTCTTTTTTTTTCTCAAAATTAAGAAACTGATGACAGAATGAAATATGATAAATTGTTTTCAAGGACTAGAGGTACATAGCAATTGACGGAGATAATATTGAAAAACATGTCATCATTGTAGTTGATTTTTAGACAAAAAAATAAATCTGATATTCTATCCAGAATTTAGTTGTAAGCTGTAATTCTTGAAATTGAAAGTTCACTTGTTTCAAATATAACGAAAGTAAGTTCAAATGTGAGATATAAAGAAGGTTAGGGGATGAATGGATATATACAAAAAAAAATCAAATTGACAATGTTGTTTTACTACTTAAACATGTCATATTTATCACCATCAATATACTTAGATTAGATAATCAGTTTATGGGACCAATTTAAATTTTAAGTTGAATATTTATTTATTTATATTTTTTATAATTTCTTTTTTTAGTCATCAGGCACTATTTATGAATGCATACAGGTCTTACCCAGGAAGGTATTGGTTGGATTCGAACTCAAAATCTATATACGAGCTCTCCACTCCACTTATTGAGATGTCTCCAAAAGAACCTTTAAAACTCATTTTGAAAGCAAAGTATTTGATTGCTTAACCTACTTGTGGTTGAAGCATTGTCTTGAAAATCACTTAAACATGTCATCTTTATCATAATTAATATACTTAGATTAGATAATCGCTTTATGGGGCCAATTTAAACTGGAAGTCGAAAAGAAGACAATTAATTTTACTTTAAAACACATTTTGAAAGCAAGAAAATCATATTGGATGCTTAGTGAAATTAAGAATTGGACATGCCCAGCCCAGTTTAATACCCTCAAAATAAATTTGACAGGCGGTGAGATCGGAGCCCAAATATATTGTATTAAAAATAAGTGTCTAACCATTTGGCTAACGACTCAGTTATGTTTTAATTTCTTTTAAATGTAAATACACATAAAAATTAAAATAATTTGTTTTATTACACCTAAAATTTCATTTTTAATTATTTATAATTATATGCAACTTATATCTGAATTACAATTTTATTTAGGGTAAAAAGTGTCCACCAACTTTTCAGAAATTTAATTTTTGCCTTCCAACTTTAAATGTTTGTGTTTTTGCCCTAGAACTAAGAAAACGTACTAAAAAGTGTCCTTTCGTCCATTTTAGATAATAAACCTTGACATAATGCACTCAAGTGAACTACACTACACTTTTTTCAGGTGCATTTTCATCTCTTCTTTTTTCAAACCAAACTAGAATGAACTTTGAGGAGAAGCATTTCATTTCATCCACAGACAAAACAATTTACACTATCCATGCATCAATGAAATGACCTAAAATCACCAAATGACCTTTGCCTAAACCAGTTTCAATCCAAATGTCCTCCAAAAAAATCAGATAGCAAGTCCACTTCCGACAAATCAGGATCATCATTCTCGTCCTCACAAATCTGTTTGGATCCTAACACACTAACCCACCACCATCCTCCCATTGTCAAGGCCACATGATCCTTGCCTCCAAAAGCTCTTATCCAAGCCTCGCCACTCACAGATTTACTCATTTTACCTTCTGCCACTTAGCCCACTAATTTTCTAGCCTCTTTCTCTTTCTTTCTAGCCAGATTATTTCCCTTCCCTTCTTTAAAAGGTATGTTGATCACTCCAAACAAGAATCCATTAAAATGGAATACATACAAGTTGCAGCTCATTGCTAAGCTGATCTTATTGCCACATCATTTGTGATATTCGCTTGGGCACTTTCGCCAATCAAGAACAAGTGCGCAAAATTAGAGTACCCAATTTTCATTTAATCTTCCATTAGCATGAGAAATCACTCGTTGAAATGCTTCCCAAAAATCATCATAGCATAGGCAGCATGAAAGCGGATGTTCGTGTGCTATTCTGTAGTCTATAGAAACTACCATAACATTTGCTTCCTCTGCGATTGAGCTTGTAAAACTGTGGAATGGAGGTGAGCTGGTGGATCCTAGGCAAAAGACACCAATGTGAATATAGATCAGAAAATGAAGCCTCCAATGTTTTGGGTCAGTGAGTTTTGGGAGATAGATGCAAATAGATACCCTCGGTTTCTGATTAGATAGTTTCGGTAAAGTTTAAACCATCACTTTCTGGTCGTAAGAGATGTCAAAGGAAAGAAAATGCCCTTTAAAAATTGCACATGGGTGACACAAGATTGGTTTCCATGAGGGCTTAAGGCCCAAAATGGATAGAAGGACACTTTTTAGTACATTTTTCTTAATTAGTGGTTAAAAATAGAAACATTTAAAGTTGAAGGGCAAAAGTCAGATTTCTAAAAAGTTTGAGGGTATCTATTGTTGTTTACTATTTTATTTAATTTTTTAACATTTTTGTCTTACAAGATATAAACATATATATATATATATATATATATTTATAAACTAGTTGAAATACCCTTGCAATGCTCTAGGGATACGATATTATTATTTTTTATTAATTTAATTTATAATTTTATAATTTTTATTTTGTATAAAATATCATCTATGATATATAAAATTTTAATAAAGTTTTATATATAATTTTTTACAATTATTTAACTCTATCTTCACAAAAAATATATTTTTTTAAAAAAATTCAGCTTAAAATTTAAAATTTTTTGACTGAATTCCTTTCTAAAACTAAAGTCATGTAATATCAACCATTTCTTGAATAACATTGAGGACAAGACCTTTATTCTCTTTTTTTCTTTTGTAAGTTTATACTTTAACATTTTCTACAACTCTCAATGTTTGGAGCTTTTTGGTCAAATTTCTTTTCCCAAATTGAAAGTTATCTAATATGAAAAATTCTTCTCCTTTCAGGAAAAATAATTTTTAGTTTTAATTGTAAACTTAAATGAAGCAACCATCTCCCTAATTCTATTTTCTGGTTTTGTTAAATGATCCTAATGTAATTACATGATAATTATTAAACTAAATAAAAATTATCATTAATAATATTCTTTAAGTATCCAAATTATTTTGATTCTCCATCTACATAAACCATATTTGAAGTTCAAACTATTTCTCTTACCTTAATGGAAAATAAAAAAAACCATATAAATTGAAAATCAATATATATATATATATATATATTTATATATCAACCAATTTACTTGTCTCATGAGACACAACTAAAAAAACTTCCAAAATAAAGAGTGTATACAAATTTAATAATATTGCATCCTTTCCTAATAGCCTAAAAACTCAAATCAAAACTAGAAAAATAGCAAATTGACATTCCGAAACCTTTCGGCGTTCTTCTTAACAATTTTGTACTTTTCATTGGTAGTTAGATTAATTAAAATCAAATATTAAGAATGTGCAAAAGAAAAAATTGAGCATGTAATTTAAAATTAAATAATTTACTAAAAGACAACTAACAATTCCTGAGATTTCTTGTATTTAGAGACGACTTCGAGGTAATGCCCACTTCAATTTCAACCCTGCTAAACTGTGAAGAAGAGCAATGGAAGAGTTTTTGTTGAAATCAGAGTATCAAATTGTAAAGATGATAGTAGATTATTGAACCATTATAAATAATGATAAAAAAAGAGATAAACGAAGTGTTTCATAGGAAAATGAATAATTATATTTTTATTAAAATAATTATCATTCATTCAAGGTAACAAAAAAAATCTAATATTTTATATTAAAAATTCAACACAAATAATTTCAACAGAAAAATTTCAAAAGTCATTTAACGTGGTTACTCCAATCATGTAAACAAATCATCTGTAGTATGCTAATAAGCTTACATGTAATTTTCTAATAAATTGTCTCTACTTTTATATATTATATATGATTTGTTTGAAAAGTAAGAATTTATTTTTATATAAAATTTTTTTATACCATATTATTTAATTGTTAATCAAAAAATCACTAGAAAGTAAAAAAAAAAAAAAAAAAAAAAAAAAAGAAGAAAATGTTGTCAAATCTGGTCCGACTGCTCCGATCTTAATCCCTATCCAGTTTGATGCCTGGTCTAGTTTAAAAACATTGGAATTGGATAGGTCTCCAATTCTATTTACTTGAAAACTTGTGCTCTGCATCTGATCCGAAGGCAGGGATTGAGCACAGGCATACTATTAAAAAATAAAAGAGAAAAGAAAATAGTGTGCCTGGGGTATGGAATTCGAACACTAACCCTCTCTCTCTTTCAAAGTAAACATGATTAATTTATACTTTTATATGCAAAAAAAAAAAAAAACTTTGTAATTATTCATCGGCGCGTACGTCATCACAATTACAAATTTTACGAAATATAATTTCATGCCCAATTGATCTTTCAGATTATACTTGTGTGTTAGCAAAATTTTTTTTTTAAACAAGGATGTGTAATACAGTTTCATGCATCTTGACAACATGGTCAATAGTTACAAATTTATCAAAGTTAAAAAAAAATATTAATTAAGTCACTTTGGTATATATTAATTAATATATTTTTTTGATAGTTTTCAGAATTTTAATGTAACCGGAATAAAAAATATATATATATATCTCTGCCAATGCTTCATTTTCTTCCTTTTCTTAAAAGCATAAATAAAAAATGGTATTTTTAAAAAAATAAAAATAGGATTTACATAGAATAAGTTGGAAAATATTTTATTTTCATACAGAATTTACTCATCCTATATTTTGAAAAATAGTAAAAAAAATTGTTGAAGATGAACGGGGCTAAACGATTTGCCGAAGCTACATCATCGATCCACTAAATCTTAAGAGACTCAACTCAAGAAAGTCTGGTTGAAATTTGAATTTGAAATCTATAATTTGCAAATTCGTTACTATATTCAGCAAGAGATTTTATGTCTTCTAACAATTTTTCAAGTTATAATTCCTTTGTTAATTAAATTTTAAAAGAGTAAACTAAAAGATTTTATTTTTTCGAATTACTAGGTTTTTTAATTGGTATAAAGAGAGCAATACAGATGTAAGATTTATGGCAATTAGGCATCCCTATCTAGGCGCTATGCTTGGAACGACAATTCTAGGAATGTCTGCAAGATACATGTCGGCTCGAAGCACGGGACAGTAACTTAGACAGCCTCATGTTACTAACGGTGGTAATGGTGGGCATGATATGGTAGGTTTCCCGGGACAAATCGAGGTCGTTGGTTCCTCTGGAGAGCAGACCATGCATTTTCAGTGCGTCCTCAATTTGTATGGCCTCTTCCAATCTTCTGATTATTCTTCCATAGCAAATGTATCTTCCACAAGCTCCATAATCCATGTCCTGGTAAACACGAACTTGTGCTTCCGCAACTTTGCTTACATCTTCTGTTGCTAAAACACCTCTCTGTAGCATTGTTCGCCCACCTAATTAACCAAAAAAAAAAAAATGTAAATAATTTTTGCAGAAAAAAGTGAGGCGAATCTGAAATTTACCTTTAAGGTAAGGAATTGATGTTTCTGGGTGAGCATTTGGGAATGATGGAGCCATGAGGAGGCCAGGGCAGACAGTAACGAGGTTAACCTTTAGTTCCCTTGCCCTTCTCCAAGCAACCTTTTCAGCTCTTGTTTTACCCAAGGCAAGCCAAAACTGTTTTTCAATTTGGACTAAAGTTTGTTAAAAAAAAAAAAAAAGGGGGGCATTGAAATTTTTTCACAGCTCAATATCGATGGAAATGGAACTGAATTGAGTCATTAATTTTTATCATAATAGTAATGTAAGAGTTTCTTTATAGCACCTTTTCCACCTTTCTAAATCTCGTTTACCTTGTTCTGTCGGCAGAATTCCTCATCACTCCAACAAGTCTCATCCATGATCTGTTGTTCTATGTTTTCCGCTTTCCAGATTGATGCAAGCAGAGAAGAAGTGAAGATGCATCTCTTCACATATGCAGCTTGACCGCAAGCTTCTATCACATTTCTGGCTCCTTCAGCCTCGAGAAATCCCATTCGCTCCTGAGGCATTTATGAATTTCCGAATTAATTAATAAGAAGATTCTGTAGTTCTCTATAATAAAAGAGAGTCGTCAATTGATGAGGAAGAAGAAACAAACTGTATATCCAGAAATTCCTTGTGGATCAATGAAAGATGAGGTGTGAAAAATAGCATGGCAACCCCTAAAAGCCTCACACAAACTCTGTAAATCTACCATTCTAGCCAACACCACACTCTCCAGTTGCCGTATCTCTTCTTCTCTCATAAGCTCCTTCACATCCTCAAAATGTGCTGCTCCACATCATAACCAAAAAGGGGGGAAAGTTTAATTTCCACGGACAAAATTTCAAAACTGAGAAAAAATCATACAATAAAGCCCAATCAGGAAGTAAGAAAAGTAGAAATCGAAAGCCGTACCCGGACTTTGAATGGTGATCCGAACAAGATAGCCGTGGGCTATTAGCTTCTTAGCAAGGTGAGCACCAATGTACGAGTTCCCGCTGGTGACGCATACAATTTCTCGGTCTCTTGAATGCAAACTGCAGCAAGAGAGATTCCTACCAACGCAGCCTGTACGGCCATCCATCAAAGTTAGGGCAGGAAATGGAAACCCTCTGCAACATTCCATTGCCATTGATCTATGACTGTAGAGGATCCGGGAGAGAGATTTAAAGTGAGAGGCTCCTCCTGACAACCGGCAAGACAGGCTTACATGGGAGAAGAATAACGGTTAATCAGATATACATGCACTTATTATGGCACGGGTAGCGGTTGGCTTTGGGAAAACAGAGGGCGCGGTGATGGTTGTTGTTGTTGGTGGGCGTGGTATTGGTGCCTATGTGTGAAGTCAAGGTAAGATGTGTTTTTCATCTTAAAATATTCTTATTTATATTCTAATCAAATTAGAAAAGAAAGAAATAATTTTAAATCTTACTCTTGTTTTAGAATGGATAAACTGTATACTTTACATAATGCTAAATAAGATAATGATTAAATATTATTTTCGCTCTCTAATATAAATAGTTAATCATCATTTTAGTTGAATTAATAACTATTAAATATGTAAAAAATACTCATCTTTTTTCTTTTTAATAATTATAATTTCCTTCATTTACAAAATATGAATAAAATATTAATGAAAGATAAGAATAGAAAAGTGTTATAATTATAAATTAATAATTATAAAGTGATTATATTGAAAGATAAGAAAAAAAAGTTTAAAACGAACAATATGATGTGACTGAGGGAGTATTTTGTTGGACTAAAATGCACCTCATGTTAAATAACCTGATAAATTTGTAATTGAGAACTGAAATAATGTTAATATTTACGATAAGAAAGGAACAGGTGTAGTAATAGTTTTATACTTACAACCTGCGTCATGCAGACTTCAATTCTGAATCACTGGTCAATATTTTTAGATACTTAATCATTCATCATTACTTGCTCATAGGATTGAATGTTACATTTTAAATTTAAATAAAAATGATTTAACTTGATTCATTTTTAATAATGCTAGCATTTTTTTTTTTAAAAAGAGACCTTTAATTATAAATAATTCAAGATAAAATTATAAGTACTTAATTTCAGGTCTAAGAAGTATACAATTTTGTTTCTTTTGGGTGACAATATTTTTCTTTTCTGGATTTTATGGAGACAGCAGTCCCCAATGGAATTGCATCCTGAGAAAATTGGTGTTTCTGTCTGACCTTCTTCTGGAAAAGCACCAAAAATAGGACAACGACGGGCTTGGAAATGAAAAACCTACTCCCAATAATTGGAGGGCAAATCTTTTTATTGGATTGTGAACGTAAAAGGTACATTACAACTACCAACTCAACTGCACAGCACAACAGTTCATAAACAAAAAACCAATTCGAGAACAGAACAGAATGATAAGGTTTATTTTCAACCCCCTCATTTGAAATGTTAAATAAAAATTGAATTAATCTCACACAAATAAATTGATGTTTATATGATGCACAAAGTCCACACTGGAGATGTAAACAAAGAGGAAACACGGTATGGGGTGGGTAGCAACTAGCAAAGTCTCTTTTTCTTCATTAGGTCTTGGATACACCTAACAGAGTGATAGCCAAACCCACAACCAAACCATTGAAATCTTAACAGAGTAGGTTGTACACACATTAGGTGCTGGTCCAGTGGCTTGAGTACAAGAATCCCATCAGATCATGGAATTTCAACCAGTACCTTAAATGATTAACTCAATCTAGAGGACAAAACATGTTCAACTCTCTAAAACTACTGATGGCATTGATTCCGATTAATATTTGCAAGAAGTCTAATTCGGTTAGCAGAATAAAATGCATAGCAAATAACGGAAAAAAATACACCCCCCACCACCAAACTGGCAAAATAAGGAAAGCAAGTCTTGAGATGACTAGTAGCTACGTCACAAAGATTTCTATCCACAATGGACTACAATACTGTATAATACAATTAACAATTGTGTATCTCATAAAGAATGATACACAAGGACAATATTATACATCCATGTTAGCTATGGCACAAAATAATGAATCAAATTTCCATAAAAATATCGATAGAGGAGAACCAAAAGGTGATTGATTACAGGTTCAAGTGGCTAAGGTGACAAAATTGTGCTACTCCCAGGTTAAGTGGGTAGTCTTTTCATAGTCACTCCATACAATGAAACTCACCGGGAGTTTTGCTGAGAAGAAAGAGGTCCAAGCTTTTGTTCACCTTGAATGATCCGTGTTAGATTTAAGATATCTGTAAACAAAGCATTTTTAATGCCTCCAGACGCTGCTTCGAGAATCCTCAACGAAATCTGAACTGTAATCTTGACTTCCAAATGCCATCTTTTGAAACATTCTGATTTGTGCAGATTGTTGTCTTGAATCATATATCTGGCTTTGTCCAGGTTTCATTCCATTCGTGATATCTCCTATCTCACCTAGGGAATCTAGAGCTCTTACTACCTATTAATTTGGAAAGGATTCAGGCAAACACTCAGTTTATAGTGATCGGGTCAAAAAAAGAGATGCTGACTGACAGGCGTACAAGCAGTAGCAAATATTACCTGACTCATCCGCGGCCTCTTTGAAGCTAAATGTCGTATACATGCAGCAGCTGCTTCAATAATCCGGAACATTTCACTTTGGACAAAGTTCTTCCCTAGTCTAGGATCTACCAACTCTTCAAAATTTTCATCCTCAAGTGCTTGTGTTAGTAATGGTCGAGCCTACAATACCAGAACGAATTAGGTTCAATTGCCATCTGATAGGGCTAGAAGTCACAATGCTAAGTTCGCATAATGTGAACACTAGTTAGAAATTTTCAAAACCAATTCTACAGGACAACAAAGATCTTTGAAACTTCAAAATTCCACAAATCGGATTGTTCTGAATGAGAAGAAAAGGTTTTATTTTCTTCTATTCTTTTAGGTAAAGAAAAAGTTTCCCAACTGCATGATTTTGATTCACATGTTTCAGTTGACAGATTTATTAGTATACATTAATTTTGCACTGAAATCACAATAGAAGTTGCCACAGTTTTCTCAATTTTGTTATAGGATCAAATAAAACTGAAGACATGCAAAACAAGGTAGAAATTATGATTTTTAAATTAAGATCATTATATCAAAAGGTTCCCAACGGAAAAAGTCCAAATGAGTAAGACATACCCATTCAACAAGACTCTCATCACCCAAGGGCTGGGATGCATCGACAGGTTTACGGCCTGTAATGAGCTCTAAAAGCACAACCCCAAATGAGAATACATCAGACTTTTCAGTCAGTTTGCCAGTGGTTGCATACTCTGGAGCCATGTAACTGAAAGTCATTCATGGAGATTAAGATAAGCAAATGAAAGTATATATAAATGTCCAAGTGAAATACTTCCTCAATTCAAACTAAATGACCATTACACATGGCACAGAGAGTGGACATGCAAGTCAATCCAATAACATCATGGGTGATGGGAAGTTATAACGGACCACACGTAAATATTTAATCATGGTTAAAATGAGGATTTGTGAAAATTTATTAGATTGGAAAATGGGTTTATAACAAGTTATGGACATTTTCTCAAGATATCCAAAAAAAAAAGGAAGGCATTCATTCTGAAATGGAGGGAAATACTCCAAATACTACATAAGAGCAGCTAATGGTTAAGAGATTGTTCTCTCTATTTGATTTTAAGTCTCAAATAACATCTTGTTGAATATCAAATTTATGGTCTCCAAACAGCCAAGAGAATTGCTGCTAGTCCAATCCGATTGACAGTCATGAGGAGGTAGGTAGACCATAAATAGACCAGTAGAACATAATTTGAGTCTTTACCAAATTTGTTAATATCAATAAACAAGTTTCTTGCCAAGTTAGTTTGTGGTCTCAACTTGGAGGCCTGCCCCTACAATTCAAGGTTGAAAACAGTGCTAGCCCTCAGTGGACTACCATGCATGGCCCAGCAAGGTCCTGCATCTATTCAGTGATACCTTGGCTAGCTCACTGGTCCTTTTTGTGATATGGAAGACAAAACTATGGAGCATGCATCACTCCAAAGGAGGTGATAGATCACAAGTGATACTTCTAGGCCTTATGTGGTTCTTGATACTAACTGCTATGCCAGCAAGGTTATCTATCTTAGAGATGTTATGTGAAACTCCAAGCAAAGGAGGAGGTAACTGTTATCATGAGTAAGTCCAAATTACCGACCCAAAAGTTCCCATGACACGTGTTGACACATGTGTATGTGCATCCAACTCCATTGCTAACTTCGCAAGCCCAAAATCAGCAACCTGACAGTTATGGAGCACATGCAAACCAAAAGTGTGATTAGTTAGAGGAGGACACAAATATTTCACTACATATCTTATAATAAGTTGTTTAGAACACTCTTCCCTACTGGTATCAATTTGTCTATTTATTAACTTTGTTCAATTCCCTTACTAATGTAATCTTCCTTAGTCAAGGTGTATAAACTGTACACCAATAAGTGAAAACACGGGAATAATTGTCGTAGCGCAGTAGAGACTATATTAGACAATGTACTAAAAGATCTCTATCAAAAAAAATTCTTGCTGTTTAGGTATTCAGTTGCTTTATAGATTCACATTAATCAAAGCCAATTAAAATGTCTTAAGAAATTGTTCTGAGATCTGGACAGTAAACAGTAAAAATTAACATACCCGGGCCTCAAAGTTGTTATCCAAGAGAATGTTTGCAGATTTGATATCCCTGTGTATAATGCGAGGATTGCCTGGCAAATGTGTAAATTAATAAGGAAGTTCAGAACATCATAAATAAAGAATTGGATGTAGGGAAGAATTGGAAGATATCCTGCTTCCCTTCCACTGATGAAAGCCTTGTTATGAAGAATTTGTAAAAAGACCAAGCCACATGTACGCTCAATTGAAATAAATATGCAGTCATGTTCAAGATGAAACTCAAATATTCTTCAATAACTATCCATAGAAAATTAAATAACAAATTCAGTAGTAAAAAGAGTACACAAACCAAGAAACAAGTGAACTTACAATCTTCATGCAGATAAGCAATTCCTCTAGCCGAACCAGCTGCAACTTTGATTCGGGTAGCCCAATCCATAACTGGCCGACCTTCACCTACACATGCAGAATAAGTGCAATAAGAAGGAGATACACAAAACTAATAAGAGACCGCCCTAACACAGGTATGTCAAGTGGTCAACCACTGGTTCCAGACAATGGCAGTACCAAAAAACACAAGTGAATCTCCCAAGTCACCACAAACAGAAATGACCAACAGAATGGGACATATCATCAATAAAATTGTTATCCTGACACTGGACCAAATTTATATCTTTCTCATGTGTATTGCACAGCACCAAACCAACAGAGTATAGTCCTAAATATTAAAGCAACCTGAATGTATTAGCTTAGTTCTTACCATGAAGATGATAATGAAGAGTATCATTTGGCACATACTCACATACTAGTATCCTCTGATACTCAGAGATACAATAACCCACAAGTGAAACTAAATGACGATGGTGAATTCTGCTGATAATTTCAACTTCTGCTTTGAACTCACGTTCTCCCTGTCCTCCTCCGGCCTTTAACTGTTTAACAGCAACTTCTCTACCATCAGCCATAACTCCTTTATAAACACAACCAAAACCACCTTCACCGAGCAGATTGTTTGCAGAAAAATTGTTCGTTGCAATAGATAGTTCTTCATATGTGAACCATGATCTTGAATTGCCAATGCCCCCAGCCTCAGGAGAGTACATGAAATTGCTTCCTGAATTACTTCCAGCTAGCTGAGCTGAATGATGAGCAGAACGAACCGGATGCGGGTACCTTAGAAATGATGAATCTGGCAATGTCATTCAAGTTATTTTAAAATTAGATCACCACAGCGATGCAGTCATGAAGGAATCAGGTTTATCCATCCAACTTCACTTGAAAACACTAGAAAATAGACCAGAATAAATTCTATCTGTCATTCTCTCTACATTATAATCAATCACAATAACTAAAAGTAGTAAGCCTCTTTAGGGGACCAGTCTACAGCAACTGCAAATTCTAATATGCAAAAACTGACAGTCAAGACACGCTGCCATCGCCTATTCTCAATTGCTGGAAAGTTGCTTTTAACCTTTTTTCTTCAGCCAAAACCTGTTCTCAATTCATTTTTCACTTCTAATTTAGCTCTAAAAAGCTAGGGAAAGAGTTCAACGGAAAAGCATCGTTGAAGATGCCTTTTCAAAATACAAAGTGCTTACCAATGCATCTGAAAATAAAAATTTATATTAAATCATAACCCCACCCCCACCCCACCCCTACCCCCACCCCACCCCAGCCTTCTTTTTTCTTTTTTCAAAAGCACCTTTTTTTTAAGCAACTTGCAAAATGTTTCAGCCACTGGTAACAGAGCCCATGTCACTCCAAATCCAGAGCAGAAAACTTTATAAATTCAAAAAGAATAAAGTATTTATGTTTTATAATGTTTGCCAAATTTCTGCAGCTTCCATGGAAATTATATTAATATAGCATACTTGAACTTCATATGATCACTAAATATGATTCATTCTTTTAAATTCCTCTTAGTACGACATTATGTTGGATGTTCTAAGAATCTTCAAAAAATGGGGTTACACACACAGAAACATAATAACCATATTGATCGATAGGATGATATATAGTCATTTTACCAAATAATCCAATAAATGAATGTCACACAACAAACAATTCACAATTCCACTGCACTCACAAACAATAAAAGCAATTTGGAAACTCCAGCAGACATAAAAACAAAAAAATATAATCTTTATATTCAATGGCAAAACCTGAATTTTGGGAGGAAGCAAATGGAGAGGGCATAATATACCCAATGTCTGATGCAGCCTCCCTTTTCTTTCTTTTCTGTGCAAACCAGACAACAAACATCACAAGACTAAGCGCGAAAAAACCAACGACACCAATTGCCACCATTGTTCCACCCCTCATGCCCCCACCATTTCTTGATGGTACGTCTGTAGTAATATTAGTTGTAGTAGATCTTGCAGTCGGTTTCTCTGTCGGGATTGATGGTCGGGGTGAGGTAGTTGGAGGCTTACCCAGAGATGCATTAATCTGAGGAGCGGGGGATGAAACAGAAGGCGGCAAAGGAAAAGTGGGGATGGATGGGGGAGGTGATGTCGTAGGTGTTGGCGGGGGTAGCATTGAGGGTGGAGGTTGGGAAGAAACAGCTGTAGGGGGAGGCAAGGTAGGAGGTGGAGGAGCACCTTCTGATGGGATTACAACAGAAGGAGGTGAGGGAATTACGGGTGGTGGAGATGAGACACTGACTGGAGTTGGAGGGGGAGGGGACAATGAAACAGCAGGAAGGGGGGGCGGCATTGTTAGAGGAGGTGCTGGAGATGCCTGTGGAGGAGGCGAATCCTTCGATGGAGGGGGTGGAGACAAAATCGGAGGTGGCATCGAGTTTGCTGTGGGAGGAGGGGCAGCAGCAGGAACTGCTGGTGGTGGTGGTGCTGCAGGAGAAGAGGGTGGAGATGATGCTGGAGGAGATGGAGGAGAAGAAGAAGGTGGCAGTGATTGCGGAGGAGATGGAGGGGAGGAAACAGTGGGGGGAGGAGATTGGGGAAGTGGAGCTGAAGGGGTTGAAGGAGGAGGAGCATCAGAAGTTTGATTAGGCTGCGATCCACTTAGAGGAGGAGTAATCACTGAACCATTTGAAGGCAATGCTGGTGGGACTGCATTTGGAGAAGGCAAAACTGAAGCCATCTTCAATACAAAAATTGAATCTACTCTGAACTAGAAAACCCGTGTTCAGTGCCTATAACACCACAAAGTAATGCTGCATTATCTACTGCGTCTGCCATTAAATCTCCATCATCTCACTGGCAAAAACAAAACAGAACTTTGTATATACTCGAAAAATTTGGCCTCCAATTATCAAGAAATTTATATACAAACTTCAAGTCCTGGCATCAAAGTTCCCAAGTTCCCTTAAAGCAATTAACCAACTTAAGAAAAACCGAAACTTTCCAGCAGTACCAATCAGAATAACGAAATGCAAGCCAAACCCAGTTGAGAAAACCCTAATGTGGGCGAAAACCAGATCATACCAATTCAAAAAATACGGACAAACAGACAACAAAGAATCAAATTGAAGCAAAACCCATAATTCTTAAAGACGTCATAAGCAAATGCAGTGCTAGAAGATCCTGAAATGAGAACAGATACAAAGCTCACTAATACAAAACTTCAAACAACCGCTTACACCTACTTCCAAGTCGAGTGTTTACAGGTTGGAACTTCAACTTCCAGAAAAGTTTCAAAACGAAGAAGCTTCCTTCAACAAAATATGGTAAGACAAAGATGAACCCACGAAATGTGCAAATAAACGTGGGTACGACCTCGTAATGGCTTTCCCAATTTTTTGACAGAGAATTGAGATAGAGTAACAAGTCACCCAACATGCTCTGAGCATCATCAGAGGTATGCTAGTACTTGAAGAAGTTAGCTGTTTCTTCCATAAACAAATGAAAAAAAATAAAAAAAATAAAAAGAAGTAACATAGTGTGTGGTGGAATCCATTTAGATTTGAATGTGAAAACGCTCATTACGAAGAATCCAAGTCAAAGGAAAACATCATGAAGCCCATGTTCAATATTACTTCAATCTTCGTGCGTGCTCTCTCTTCCCTAGTTGTCGCGTGATATTCTTTTATTGAGTTTTCAGGCTTTACTTTTTTTTTCCTTCTTTTTTTTTTAAGTCGAGAATTTATAGATTAGTCTAATTGCTTTTATATATAAAAGAAATGACGTTCTTCCTATCAGAATTAAATGATTTTATTTTTCCCTTTTATTCGTTTCTCTTCATCCAAATATGGCTGGAATTTTAAAAAAGGAATAGTTCCTAAATCTTATTCTATTTGTCTTTAGTGGTTTGCAGCCATGTTCATTTGGATATCTACATTTTTGTTTTCTAATTAACCAACTTATTGATATTGAGTGCTTAATAATTTTTCACTAACATTATCTTTGTTGGGGAGAGGGAGGGAAGTTGCATGTGGGATGATGTAATAATAGAGAACGTGTCACAGGCGTGGCGAGTCTCTTTCATTCATTCAAGTCCCTGCGGGAAAGAAAAAAAGGGAAAAAGTAGAAATTTTCTTTTTAGAAAAGAAAGGGTGAAATTCGAAAAAAAAAAAAAGGAGCAGAAATGTTAATAGTACCTCTGCCCTATTAATCTAATCTATTTTATTTTTATAAGAATCTTAAGAAAAGTTAGTAAGTATAATTAATTTTAAAAGGAATTTTACTTTTATATCCTATATTTAATTTATTAAAATTGAAAGTAATAGATATAAATAGATAATTAATTATGATAATTTTATCTTTTAACCTATAACCATCTCTCTTAAAAAAACTGAATTATAATTTAAACTAAAAAAAAAAACATGGATTATCGAGGTAATAGTATTTATTTTTCATTCCTAATTCTTGCTTTTGTCTTTTGTCGTAATTCGTAAAATGAAGTTTTCTTGGAAGTCTAAACTAACTGCCCCCCTTGGTTTATTTATGCTACCAAATCTGAGAGAAATGGATTACCTTGATGTTGGTTGAGCTAAGAAAAAGAATGCAGATGTCTTAATCTTGGTCACGGTCACAGCCAAAGAGGAATCATTTGAATAATTCTAAGATTTCCCTCTTTTTTTTTTTTTGGGGGGGGGGGGGGGGGGGGGGCCAAAAAAAAAAAAAAA